>BCLG01002631.1:0-67890 GCA_001602295.1 Zoysia matrella
GGTTAAAAAATATCTTTGTTAGCTAGTAATAAGCATGTAAATATCATGCTAAAATATTTAAAAAAATAAATTCTGTAATATGTACGGCACTGTTATATGTAAAATAAATAAGCACTTGATAAAATAAGCGTAAAAATGAAAGTTTGAGTCTGTCTGAAGTTTTATTCTGTTGAACGCAGTATGTGCATGTAAAGAAATTTAACAGTAAAAAATAGTTCGAACATCTTATCTGAGATAGGTTGATAGCTGGACAGGTTGCTTGAGGAATCTCCAAAGATTAGTACTCCTGATGAGGCATAAGAGACTGACCTCCCTGATGAGGTGATTCAATTCAATAATATTAAGGGTTATTCCGAATGAGGCTAAAAACTCCCAATAAAGGCCTCCGGCGGAGCCCTCCCGATGAGGCTCAAAACTCTCGACGAGGCTCAGCTCCGGCTCCCAAAATCCTTCCATTCGGCTACAGTGTGGACCACGTTATAAATGATTCATCTGAATATTTCTAACGACAGCTGCTTCTCTCCATGAGATAGCATGTAACTCATACGAGCATGTATCGATATCGTGCAGGAGAAGTTAGTCATCGATTTGGTATAAAAATAAAAAAGAGATAAAGGAACACTGTGTGTTCCTTGCTTAAGCAGGTATGCTGTCAAAGAACCATGCATATGTGATGGTGTGAACATAAAAATGGCCCGATGAGGATTAATATAATCAAATGAAGAAATGATAAGAAGAAAATAAACTTCTCTGTTAATATGTTCTTCAGTAGTTAGCTCGGGGCTTGTACTCCTGTGGTTCAGAACCACATCAAATGATCAAACGGGATAGAGTTCGAGTCGTGGCGTCGACTTCGAGCGATTTGTTGAACGAAGATATTTTTTGCTCTTCAGGCGATTCGATGAACGTCCTTTACTTGCTTGTCCGACGGGATACAACAGAAGAACGCATGCCGTAGCATAAACTCTTGAAGCGGAATGCCGATGTAGATGAACTTGGTGGAGAATGGAGTGGAACACAACCTAGCCTCCTTTTTGATATTGGTGGTGGTGAATCGATCAACATGAACGCACACATGTGTTAAAGAATTGTTGATAACTTAACGAATCTTCAACAATGTGTCCTTTTTTGGCGTGCCTCTGTCGACGCTCGATCTTCGGGTCGGGATCGACAGATATTTGGTTCGAAAACGCTTTGCTAGTATGAAAATTCATCAAGAGAGAGACATAGAGATTTAGACTAGTTCGTTCGGGTCTCTCGGAGAATAATAACTTTATGTCCAGTGTACGTGTATTATCTGAGGTGACGAATAACTAGTGAAATGTCTTTCTGAGAAGGAATGGAAGGTGTCTCGATGAGTGAGAGCTTCTTGGATGAGTCTCCAGATGTCTCTAATGGGTCTCTCTCGTATCTCTTTTATAGTTCAAGAGATAAAAAAGTTATAAAGTGACAGTTTATAAGCTATAACATCTATAAATACAAGAGGTTACTAATACCATAACTTTGGGGTTAATGGTGTGCATAAATTTGAGAGTAAACCGTTTTGCATGAGAGTTTTAATGGTGTCAAATGAGATTTTAATAGCGTCGGTTGCCACACTTCTTGACACACTTTTTTTACAGGAGGCACCTCGATTTTTCAACAGTAACTTTAGGTCTGACAATATTATATTTGACTATGCATGTTCGAGTTTTTTAATTTTATGGTTGCGACAATATTGAGGATCATTTTTTTTTCAATTTGTGTAGAGTAGTAACTTTGGAGTTACCATGGTGCTTTTTCTTGAAGGCAAGGCTCCATCTACTGCAAACGTACTATTCCTCTTGATAAGAATATGCAGAACCCAATCTTGTTCGTGCCTGTGCCTGCGTGCACGCCATTGCTATCCTGAGTATCCACGAGTAGACAGCGGATGGGGTCTCCACCCGACGGCTAGCTGTGCCAGGATGACGGAGCGTGCACGTTGTGCGGCGGCTCGTATCGTTTGTAGCCGGGCAATCTACTCCTGGATGGGATCACGGACGTAGCGGGATCGAGCGGGAGGGGAGCGAGAGCGACACGGACCCATCCATCGCCCTGGGGCCCGCGCATCCATCGCTTTATTATTAATCCAGATCAGCGGCATTGATGACTTGGAATCCCAGCCGCGTCAGCGCAATGATATCATTCGTCGCCAGTGCGGGGCCACCCATTATCCCCCTCCCACGGAATGCAACAGCGGGCAGGTGTCCGTGTCCGTCGCAGCTCCGCGGGGGGCTCTGGTTCACCGGCGCCGCCGCTGCGATGATTAGGGTCTGGACGACAAATGGTTTGATGCGAATAATTGGGGACGGATACAGGGGTGGGCGCGCGGTCCTCGTCTCGGCGTGCACGTATCGCTTCACAAATCACAATCCCGCGAGGCGAGGTAGCTGGTGCAAGGGGATATGCATTGTGTGGCTTTGGCCTTGGCCTCTGTCCACAATCCCACGAACCGGCTGTTGAAAAGGGAGGTTTTTGACCATCGAGGAGGCACATGGCGCCCGATGCCGAGTACGCACGGTTCGCCTCGATCATGTAAATGGTTTTTACCTGGTTTAACTTGCTTGGAGTTGGACGTCGACCAGAGTTACTCCTATGTAGGAGTAGGTCCGGACTACGAGCAGTATGGATATTCGATACTAGTACCACAACATCCCGTCCCAAGCAATTAAGAAATCGGTTTGTCAAAAAAAAAAAAAAGCAATTAAGAAATCGCAAAAGCAATAGCCATGCATTCGCGTGCATGGCCGAATAAAAAAGAAATGCGGCTAATTATTGAAGGGTTAGCCACAACTTTGGGCAGCCGATGGAAAGCCTTGCGAGCAGGAGCAGGGGCCACGAAAGCGAAGCAAGAAGCAGAATCAAGGGATGAACACACTATCATTGATTAAGAGCCCTCCCACTGAGGCAAGTTAACGAGTGTCTGCGTCACCAGTGATTAGCATTTAGCAGCAACAATAATCCAGCCCGGTGAGATAAGGATGCTTTCTTCGTTATCGTAGCAAAAGAAAACGAAAACGACGTGCGTTCTGTACGCCCAAGCCCAACACACAGCTGTGACAGATGGTACACGACGAAGTCGCCCGCCGAACGATTTTGACTTGGGAGATCAGGCGAGGCGGGCAGGGTGAGGAAGATGCAGACGAAGGCGGCAGGGGTGAGGCAGATGCAGAAGCAGCAGCAGTCTGCACGACTGCATTCAAGCATGGGAATTGAAGCGAGTGGTATGGGCCACGGCTGCCGCGAGCGTGCGTGCGGGCGCGATGCAAGCCAAGCGCAACGGCCAGAGCTGGTGACGGCATATGCAGGGAAGCAAACACGTGTTGGTTGAGTCGCGATAAGCCTGACGGCCATTGTTTAGTTAAGTTCCTACTCCGTAGTCTTAAACCGGCGAGGGAGTCTAATCCAGGGGAGCTCGCGCTGCTTGCATTGCACGCAGGTGATTTCCGCGGTGGCCTGGCTTCATGGCTTCGCTGTCTCGCACATTGCGCGGGGAACAAACACCGCCCGCCCCGCAGCGCGTGGGGCGACGTTGTTTGCGCCCAAGTCCCAACCCAACCAGCGGCGCCCGGAGAAACGAGCGCGTCCAGGGAGCGCGCGCCCTGGTTGGCACCGCGACGGACGACGGGTTCGTGCGCTGCGCTGGGGAACCGAGCTAAATGGGGCGGCGGCTCTATCCGCGCGCGGCTGCCGGCCGGAAATGACGGCGAGGTGCTCTCTTTCTGCAAAGGAACCGCCGCGGCCGACGGAAACGCAGTTCATGCGCGCCCCATTATTGCCATACGCGTATGGAAATGGTGGTGCGCTCGGTGTGCTGGGGCACATACGCGCTGCGGCTCCCTGTAATCGGCAGAAAGCGTGACTGCAATGATGCAACAGTTCGGTGAGGAGGTTTTCTTCTTCTTTGCATGCATATCGGAGTATCATCGTTGCGAGACTTCCGTCGTCAGAAAATCAGAACCGAGACACTGCTGTTCGTGTGAGTGATTGTATCACTGCTGATTATAGAAATCAACAAAATCTTAGTGATATCCAGTGGTGCTTCTCGAATGTCGAAATGAATGATGTTTCTTTCTTGCTACACGAACATTGAGGAGTAGTATTCCCGTTCCACGTCAAGATACTGGACCACTGTTCGCTCAATTAGGCAGGGTCCCCTTTCTAACAATCGAAATGCTGCAAACCGGCATTGTGTATAGCAAAGCAAAGTCGAACGCGACGACTCATCCAGAGCAGCGTACTGTACTATTTCATGGCTCAGAGACATTCTCCCCATGCAAAGCGACAACCGATTCCGGCGAAAAACGGGCTACACCTGTGATCTGTGTCTCGACTATAGAAAGAGCCATAGAATGATTTGGCCCACCGAGCCATCATTAGCATGAAGCGAGCCGCAGTGCAATCGTTAGCTCACCCGAAGTTCGAACTCGCTACCGTCCGGGCGGCCAGCTCACGCATCCCTAGTTAGCCAGGACTATGTGCTGCCCGTGTGGCCAGCAACACCGTCTACTCCACTTCAAACCTTTCGGACGTGACCGAAGCGGTAGCGGTCACCGTATTTGCAAAGTTACACCCAAACTTGATGGAGTCACGCGTAGCGCGGCTTCAGAAACGAAAGAGGCAAAACGCAAGCAAGAGCTGCAAGACGCGGCGAATCATCCAAGGACGGGCGTGGGCCGTTCCCTCGCCAGGACGGGAAGTAAAATAACAGTGGCATCATTAGTCTTCGAGAGAGCCGGGCGACACCGATTGATGAAACGTCATTTCATGATCCAACGGTCACCGGGAGACAATTATCCATGCCCCATCAAAATTCAAATTCAATTCAATCGTGGTGGGAGTGGACTCTCCCCTGCTTCTTCTCCCTCCTGTCCTGTAGAGGGGAGTATCTGCTCTCCAGCTCATCGACAGTGCAGTGCTCTGCCCCTGCCCATCCATCACTCACTCCTCCGTCCTCCCCCACACGCTGCCACCCTTACATAAACCCCGACACTTCCCTGCTTCATGCCCACCACGGTACCACCCCGGCGCCCCCTCCCCTTCCCCTGGCTCCTCCAATTCAAATCAGCTCAGCGCTTGTACTCCTACAGCGAGCAGCAGCAGTACCTTTTCCTTGTCTTCCTCCTCCATCCACTCTTCATCACAGTGAAAGCCAGCCAACGGACCCAAAGATCTCGTCTCGTGCACCCCCCCCCCCCCCCCCATCACCGCACCCAGCACGATGAGGACCGAAAGGTGGAGCCTCCTTGCCCTGCTTTCCGTCGCGTTCGTTGCCGTCTCCTACGCGCATGAGCGCAAGAACTACGTCGTGCATCTCGCGCCGCGGGACGACGGCGCCACCGACTCGCTCGAGGAGTGGCACCGATCGTTCCTGCCGGGGGCCACGCTGGACTCCGTCAGCGACGACGGCGGCCCACGGATCATACACTCGTACACCCACGTTCTGAACGGGTTCGCGGCCCGGCTCACTGACGCGGAGGCGGAGGCGCTGAGGAACAAGGACGGGTGCCTCAGGCTGTACCCGGAGGAGTTCCTGCCTCTGGCGACCACACACTCGCCGGGGTACCTCGGCCTCCACCTCAGCAAGGACGGTTTCTGGCGCCGTTCCGGGTTCGGCCGGGGCGTGGTCATCGGGCTCCTCGACACGGGCATCCTGCCCAGCCACCCGTCCTTCAACGACGCAGGCTTGCCGCCGCCGCCGAAGAAGTGGAAGGGCGTCTGCGAGTTCAAGGCCATCGCCGGGGCGGGCTGCAACAGAAAGGTCATCGGCGCGCGCGCGTTCGGGAGCGCGGCCATCAACAACACGGCGCCGCCCGTGGACGACGCCGGCCACGGCACGCACACGGCCAGCACGGCCGCGGGCAACTTCGTCCAGAACGCCGACGTGCGAGGGAACGCGCACGGGACGGCAGCCGGGATGGCGCCGCACGCGCACCTGGCGATATACAAGGTGTGCACGCGGAGCCGGTGCTCCATCATGGACATCGTCGCGGGGTTGGACGCCGCCGTCAAGGACGGCGTCGACGTGCTCTCCTTCTCCATCAGCGCCGCGGCGCAGGGCGCGCCGTTCAACTACGACCTCGTCGCCATCGCCGCATTCAAGGCCATGGAGCACGGCATCTTCGTCAGCGCCGCGGCCGGGAACGACGGCCCCGTCGCCGGTACCATCAGCAACGGCGCGCCGTGGATGCTGACCGTCGCCGCCGGCACCATGGACCGCGCGATACGGACCACCGTCCAGCTCGGGAACGGGCAGCGCTTCGACGGCGAGTCGCTGTACCAGCCCCGGAACAGCACCGCCGCGCACCAGCTCCCGCTCGTGTTCCCCGGCCGCAACGGCGATCCCGACGCGCGCGACTGCAGCACGCTGGTCGAGGAGGAGGTGCGCGGCAAGATTGTGCTGTGCGAGAGCCGTTCGATCACCGAGCACGTCGAGCAGGGCCAGACCGTGGCTGCCTACGGCGGCGCCGGCATGATCCTGATGAACAAGGCGGCGGAGGGGTACACCACCTTCGCCGACGCGCACGTGCTGCCCGCGTCGCACGTGAGCTACGCGACGGGGATGAAGATCGCGTCCTACATCAAGTCGACGCCCAAGCCCACGGCGACCATCACCTTCCGTGGAACGGTGATGGGATCGTCTCCGGCCCCCTCCGTGGCGTTCTTCTCTTCGCGCGGGCCGAACAAGGCCAGCCCGGGCATCCTGAAGCCGGACATCACCGGCCCAGGCATGAACATCCTCGCCGCGTGGGCGCCCAGCGAGATGCACCCTCAGTTCGCGGACGACGTGAGCCTCTCCTTCTTCATGGAGTCCGGCACGTCCATGTCGACGCCACACCTGAGCGGGATCGCCGCCATAGTCAAAAGCATGCACCCAAGTTGGTCTCCGGCGATGATCAAGTCCGCCATCATGACGTCTTCCAACACGGCGGACCGCGCCGGCGTGCCGATCAAGGACGAGCAGTACCGTCGGGCGAGCTTCTACGCCATGGGCGCCGGGTACGTGAACCCGTCCCGCGCCGTGGACCCGGGTCTGGTCTACGACCTCCGCGCCAACGAGTACATATCGTACCTCTGCGGCCTCGGTCTCGGGGACGACGGCGTGTCAGAGGCGACCGGCCGGCGCGTCGCCTGCGGCAAGCTGAAGGTGATCACGGAAGCGGAGCTCAACTACCCGTCGCTGGTGGTGAAGCTGCTGTCGCACCCGATCACCGTCCACCGAACCGTGACCAACGTTGGGAAGGCGGACTCGGTGTACACGGCCGTGGTGGACATGCCCAAGAAGGTTTCCGTGGTCGTGCAGCCCCCAATGCTGCGGTTCACCAAGGTGAACGAGAAACGAAGCTTCACCGTGACGGTCCGGTGGAACGGCCAGCCCGCCGTGGCCGGCGCCGAGGGGAACCTGAAGTGGGTGTCCAAGGAGCACGAGGTGCGGAGCCCCATCGTGATCCCGCCGGCCACCGCCGTCGCTTAGTACTAGCTTAATTTCTCCCCAGCTTAATCGAGTAAGCGGCCGGGGCACGAATGATGTAGTAGGCAACTGTTTGTTTGTATAGGCTACTCTACCCCTGTGATGCAGCATGCTCAGCTGCAATGGTGTTGTGTAAATGGTAGAAATAACTAATGGCTTTAAAAAAATTCCGAAATGTCTCTCTTTGATTTGCGATTCCGTAGCTGGAACCTCTTTCGACAAGCTAGTCTATATCCATCGCTCCGGAAAAATAAGGGTGGGATTGGATAGTTGCTCCGCATCTCAACTAGGCTCGAAAGGTGATTGGTTGTATGTATTCTCGTCTCTCTTGGATGAGCGCACCTAAAAAATCGATTGGTTGTTTGTATTGTCGTCTCTCTCGTATGAGCGCACCCAAAAATCGCGTCCAGCCTGTTCGCGAGGAAAGATCGGATTTCGTCCAGCCTGGCTCTCAAGAACGGTGCGAGATGAGATCCAATCGCCCTCTAAGTGTAGGTGAACGATTGAAAAGGATGGTTGTACCGTGGTAGCGGTGACCATAGCAACGCGTTTGGCGATGGCAGGCGGGGCCCTTGATTTCAGACTAGCACGGCAGCACCATGGATTTCTTTCACCCAAAAGGCCAAGGCGATCGAGCAGGGCGGAGTGGTTGGTGGAGGCCATTTTGCAAACAAGCTGCTGCCAACAAGAAAAGCAGGAATCGTCACAAGAGTAATAGCCAGAGCCAGGGCACGGGCGCGGGCGTCATTTACTGAAGACGCGTCGAACTTTATATCCCAGCTATAACTCTCCGGTTTACGGCATTCCTGCCGCATTCAAAATCGTGACGATAACGTTGCTTTCCAGCCTGTGAAATTCATTTCCTGCTGCACCGTAGTAGTTTTTTTCGTTCCGGGACACTTTGGTCGGTAAGATTTTTTTTCGTTCCGCACCGGCTTAACCGCAAAGTTTGGTGACGAGCAAACCAGCAGGACGCATCATAACGCACCCTCACGCCTCATCTCACTGGAGCTGCACGGCGCTGCACATTAGGAGGTGACTCTGGACCTCCCAAACAGTACTATCAGATCCTACCTCTGTTACAGTGAAAATTTATTTTTAGTTTTTATCGACCAACGTTTTGACTTAATAATTTTATAGATTTTATTAAATTTTAAAACTTAATATTTGTATTTTTAAAATAATTAAAAAAATACTTTTATAATATATATAATTAAAATTATTAAAATTATTTAAATTTATCAAAAATCTTTTATTGATCAACGCTTTGACCAATGATTTTATAGATTTGATTAAATTTAAAAACCTAGCATTTGTACTTTTAAATTTATAAAAAAAATACTTTTATAATATATATAATTTATATTATTAAAATTATTTAAATTTATCAAAAAAAATTTATTAAAATTATAGTTAATAAAATCTAAAAATAAACTTCTATTTGAACGGATGGAGTAGTAACTAGTAACGAATATGGCCGTGAACAGAACAGAACAGATGAGGTACGTACAAGCCAACTTTGCTCGCCGCTTTGAGCCGGTCGCGCGTCTATGATGATTTGATTAGATAAAGAGCACTCGCCACCTGCAAAAAGTGTTTACATTTTGCTGACGGCATCTGCCAAAAGTTACCGCGCATAGACGCGGGCGGCGGAGTGGAGCCACGTCGCGGAGCGTCTGCATGGCGTCACCCGCCAGGACATCTCGCTCGAGCATGGCACGCTCGTGTCGGAGGAGGACTCCAATCTCGGCACTAATTGGCCACCTTCTCGTGTCCAGTATCTCTTTTAACCACCCGATCTAATGATCTATCAACATCGTTCTCGGCTAGACGCTGCAAAACCTTCATCAGATCTCGGAACGAGTCGGTCCGAACACGGAGCACAAGAGCGCCGCCTCGAGCCAAGGGAGTACTGTTGTGGTGGGTGCACGCCTGCACGGCGCGACAGAAGCAGAATCTCGATATCCACACGCTCCAGACATGAGCTCCGAGATGAGGCAACGCAGAGGCAGGTCATCACATCAAGGGCCACGGAGGGAGAGAGGAAGCGATGAGCCTGCAAAAGTAAAAGGTGGCCATGGCGTCAGGAAGATGTACCTGGCCTGGCCAGCTCACACGATCCCTCTCCCCCGTGATCCCCCTGATGTCGCCACCACCTGATGATGGATGGAAAAGTCAGGAGCAACGGGCACAAATGGAGGACTCCAGGATGGAGAAAGTGGACAATTTGTACGAAAGCCCAAAACCATCTGCCCTAGAGTTTTTACGTAAGCCCAAATACGTGTCGTTTCATTAAGCATCAAGGTGCAAAACTGAATCACGGTGCAACCAAAAGATACTGGGATAAGAGTATAGGAGTACGCTTTTATCACATTCGGATGTGGATACAATACAGTATTTTGGATGCTACCTCCCCCCTGCTAACTTGTAATCCAAGAACATTGGCGTGCTTAGTAGTACACCTTTCCTCTGTTATTGATTTGTTGTACTAACTTCACAGCAAATCAGTGACCATTGGACACTGCAGCGGTGGCAGTGTCGCCTTTCACAGCGTAGAACCTTCGGTACATAGAGTCGACGTGCGTGAGATAATATGTGCCTGAAGCTAGCAAACTTGTGTCCTGGCCGGTCACAAAATCTTTAGCCCCGTAGCGGTGCTCCATCAGCTTCAGCGCCTCAACAAATTTCTCCGGTGGAACCTGCATGGACAATTTTCGTCAAAGATTCTGATTAGTGGAGATTAAGATCAATGCAGCAATAGAATGCCTACCAAGCAATTTAATTGTAAACATCATGGATTTGAGCCATAAGTGGAGAAATTTCAGAAATGATATCAGAATATTTACCGCATGTCTTGCCTTCAATTTCTTGGAAACATTCATTATGTTTGCAATGTTTAGAAGGCTGAATGGATGCTGGCCTTCATTAATCTTGAAAGAAAACATCGTTGATGTCAACCCACTTCCGTAGGAAAACATAACAATCCTCCGGCCTGCCTGTACGTGTAAAAAAACATTCAAAACGTCAAAACTAACGTCAAAATCGATCGATTGGTCTCGCGGAATCAGGAAATATTGTAAATAATATCTCACCAGAGTTTCATGCCTATTATGGATAACTGATGCAAAAGCGGCGTAGAGTGATGCGGTATACATGTTCCCAACTTGCTTTGGGATCAATGTTGTTGGTTGAACCTTTGACTCATACAGTTTTTTCGCAACTTGCTGAGAGGCCTGTGCAGCACAACTCAACTGATGAGCACCAAATGAATTGACCGTATGAAGATATTTCTAGTAATATAAACTTTTCGCTACCTTTTCAAGGTCCCGACTCTGGTAGCTTTCATCAGATGACAAGCCAGCATAGGGAGCCAACTTTTCCCTTGCCTCTTCATCAACCGTGCTGATTAATACGTGCCAGAATCAATTTAGTAGGGCCAATTCAATTTTTGAAAGGGAACAAATATATCTACATGTTTGACACGTGCGAAAATACTAATATAGTATAATGATCAACCTGCAGTTTCTCAAGAAGTCATTGTAGAATAAACGGGCAAAGCTTTTCTGTACAAGCTGCACAGAGGAAAAATTTATAATAAGTAAAGCAGAGAACATGAACTACATAGCAGAGGCACCATAGAGCAGCAAACGCTAAGCTGCTTTACTAAGGCCATCGCTGTATTACTGCTTAATCATGTACTCATGTAGTCATGTGCCCTATCTACTATCTTACTGAGATGGCAAAAGCAAGTACTAGTAATATGTTTTCCCTCAAGCTTTTGAGTTTTGAACATACCTTGTTGTATGGAGAATGGAATACGACATAATCAGCATCAAAGATTGAAAATTGCTTTCCCTCAAGTTTTTCATACCTAAAATGTCAGAAAAGTGGATTATGATTCAATCAGCTAAGCTCGATTTATTTGATGTGCTAGAATATATGATTATAATTTACTTTTTGCAAAATACATTGTAGCAGGAGTCTAAAGCCATGAGATAGCATGTCTGTGATAGCTTTCCATCAACAACCTGCAATCATTATATTTCAAGTTTATTGGGTGTAAAAAGATTTCTAGGGTGCAAGACTCATGCAGACCAGATACCCACCGGGTATTCACTTGCAAGATCAGGCTTGTAAAAGTCATATGCATGAGCCATATGAGATCCCCTATATTTGCTTTCAAACGAAATGGGAGCATTTGGTCCTATCAACATTGCAATAGCGGCTGCACCTCCAGTAGGGCGAGCTGGACCTTCAGCGTAAACCTGAAAAGAGATCAGCATGAATTTAACATGGTGCCATGAGAAACAGCAAACACATTGAATGGTCAAATTTTAACAAGCATGTCAATAAAACATTGCAAATAGTCTAATGACAAACTGAAAAGTTACAACATGTTGCATACCGCACTGTCCGTGCAAACAACAAGTCCATAACGTCCATCCCATGAGTTGCTTTCAACCCAGTTAACACAGTTGAACAAAGCAGCTGTTCCACCATAACATGCATTTGAGGAGTCAACTCCTTCGATATCAGTATTTCCACATTCCTGAATTCAAATAAGCTGTTAGGAATTGGAAGCAATGCAAGTTCATATATAAATATGAACAATTACATTTATCTAAATTTTTATCTAGGTGGGTCATTGGATCATGCCCAAGAGCTTTGGCAATCTAAAAAAAAGGAAAACAAAGCATTTGATCATATTAAAAGGAAAAAACCTCAAATATCTGCATCAGCCATGTCTTTATGGACTTGCTCTTGTCTATTACTGTTTCACTGCCAACTTCCAAACGTCCAATGCGCATAGGGTCAATGTTGTAATTTTTAAGGAGGGACTTCACCACTGTCAAGCTGATACCAAGATATTAGTCAGATAGATTGTTAAAAACAGGATTATGTGGGAAAAAATTTCCCAATGGGACCTCAAAATAAAATAAAGGCTAGGTTTCCAACTGAATTATTTAAGCAGTCCATAGCCATCTTGATTTCACAGGTTACTTTCACTAGCATAACTAGATAATTCCCCGGCGCGTTGCCGCGGAAATGTGTAAGTGATTATAGTGAAAACTAAAATGTTTTAAAAAATAATGAGAAGCAAAGCAAATATATTACAAAAAAATATAAGAGGTGATTAATCCTAGCGATTAAAACCTGGTGGGCACGGGGAGAGGAGGGGGCAACGCTATTTTGCGGCACATGGCAGCAAGGGGTTAAATGAAGAGGTAGATAAATGTTAACGGTCAAGATGAATAGAAGGTTATAATCGGACGGTGGAAACAAAAAAGATGATGTGGCTCGCTGTGGTGTTAGTTTTGATAGTTAGTGGGTGGTAATTATATAGATATTATAGATTATTATCAGGCATGCTATGACAATTTATGTGATTCAAGAATCAAAGGAAATTAGGAAAAAGGTCTAACGAAGAAAAATGTAAAGAAACAAAAAATATGATAGCAGGAGCAGAAAGGAAACAAATATACCTCATTGAAATAACATCCTCAACTTCGGTGCAAAATGCCATGCTATCCTGACCAAGACCGATGGTGTACTTCCCTTTGCTCACACCATCATGAGTTTCCAGTTCTTCCTGTAGCCAGCATCATGTGATTTGTCATATGTATGGTATTTCCTGAGATTACTAGGCACAACTGCACTTTATCACTTTCTGTAATACAAAACAATTACTACAAGGTAATACGTCATGGGTTCTCCATAACTCTCTGGTGCACGTAGAAAGCACTGCTTTGTGCGCGAGCCTTTTGTGCACTTGTGCGTCCAAGACTGATTCGTTCTACACCTAAACACAGGACTTGGCATCGCTATCAGCATCAGGTGCTTAAATATCTGTCCACAAGGGTCCTACACCTAGCATGTTTTCCCGGTCAGCATCATCTCTATAAGTTTTTCCTCCATCGACAAAGTATTTCTTTTTCGTTTGAACAACCGCTTGACATTTCCCATGTAAGCAATTACGTGTCCCCTGCTGTATGTTGAAATACTCCTAGTATTTGGCGGAATGGGTTGGTGCGGACCATCTCTGCTTAACTGAAAGCTGGACCCAGAGCTATCGATACAGCTAGGAACAAGGTTTCAGCAGCTTTCGTCGTTGCCTCACTACATGTACATAGTTTAAGATGTAGTACAGCTGGTGATATTATGAATTACAGTATCAGCTACAGAACGATTGATGTACCGTTGTGAGACAATGATCGCGATATTTTAGTAGTAGGAGTAGAAGACAACACACGTCCCATGAGCCCGGGAACAGAGACATGGCCCACTCGAGTCCATCTCACAGCTGTTCAGCTCCCTGAACATGGAGCCCCGGTGCGCCGCCACCGCGTGCCTTATTCTAGCGCTCTGCTCCGCAAGCATCTCCCAGTACGGGCATGGCAACGTACGCCGCCGAGGATGGACCTAGCCCGCGGCCGGGCGATCCGTGGTCGCACGGCGCCGAGCTATTACCGGAACCACCAACCTCTAAAACCGCCACCCACCGTCAAAACGACGCAGGCGTAAAGCCGCCACACAAAGCGTGTGTGGCCTACCACCGCTCCGAGTCCGAGCAGAGATAAACGACGCAAGCAGGAGGAGAAACCAAAGGCGACTTGTGTAAGTTGTGTTCGAGAAAAATCGAAGAAGATTTCGATTCGTCGACTGGAGTAACGCCTCTGTGGAAGGTCGCGGTGGCGAGAATGCGAATCTGGGTCTGAACGCGCGCGCGCGCAGGAAAGAAGGAAGGGTTGCGGTTGTACGTACCTGGAGCGCGCAGGTGGGCGGGAAGTAGATGTCCATGGCGAGGATGCCGACGTCCTTGGCTCCCGACGCCATATCTCCCGCCGCCGCCGGTAACACCCGAAGCTTCAAGACGCAGGATGCGAATTTCCTACAGGAGCGGATCGTGGGCGGGCAATGCGGGGGGGGCGAGGTCTCCAGTCTCCTCTGTCCTCTCCCCCGAGCCCCCTGGGTCAGTGTTGTATATATAGACACCCTCGGCAGCACCGCTTTTCGAAAATTCTCGTCTTCTTTGAATTTTCGTGTTTACCTTTTTCTATTGTTTTAGTAGTAAAAAAGGCTTTTGGATTTAAAAACGAGTTGGATCGGTTGATTCGACAACGGCTGACTGGCTGGCTGGCTGCGGACATGCGGATGCGGTAGGTGATGGTGGAGATGATGCCGCTGTAATTGTAGAGTCCGGTCTTCCCCTCGGTCGTATCGCCGGTCGCAAACACGTGTGTGGAATCTCCATCTCGCACGTCCGCTCACCACCCTGCAGCCTGATGCCTCTCTCCTCTTTGTATTGACGGGGAATTCTGAAACGAGCCTGTCGACCATTCCGAGAGAGAGAGAGAGAGAGAGGAGTCCATGCCCATTGACCATTGTTAATGCAAATCTCGGGTCATATCAGTCCTCCTTTTGACACGGATCGGTGGGACGAAGTAACGAAGGGGATTACTCCTAACTGCCAACCGTGTATTACTCCTCGGTGTTGCGGTCGTGGGGGCGAGAGCAGGCCGGATGCGCAAGGATGGCGACTGGAGCATGGAGCCCGGTCGTTGGTCATGCTCGTGCTTGCCCATACATACGACACCGGTGCAGGAATGGAAACGGCGTGGCCGCGAGCTGAATTGGTTGGCCGCTTGCGTTGGTTCAACTTCAATGCATTGCCTGCCGACGGCGAGACGACGACGCGCATGGCCGGTCCGCCGGGGTTTCAATTCGGTCGCGCGGTGTTGGTGTTGGTGTAGGTGGATTGATCGCACGCTTAAATCAACAAACGCCACAATGATTGTTGAAAAAAAAACAGTGGGATGGCAAAGCAGCGCCGGGCCTCTGCGTGCTGCATTCGAGAGGACAGAGTTTTGTTGGGCTGCACATGCGACGAGTATAGTGGACCGAATAGGTTAGCTGGGCCTCCTTATCTTAAACGACCCGTTAACTTGATAACGGTCGAATCTGCAGAGCCACTTTAGATTAAGCGCCACTGTCTAGTCTAAGGATATAGTACAGGCAATTGGCAACTCGAGACCGTTACAAGTGCTGCTGGACCCCCAATCTTTGCAACCAGGAATGCCAACTATCTGCGGCCTCCTTATGTTAAAAATTACTAAGAAAACGGAGAACGAGTGTCAAAAAAAATTAAGAAAAGGGGAACTGGGGGCAAGATCTGCGTTCTCTCTCAAGTACTAACTAACACACGGCGTGGCCAATTCAGTTATGTTTTGATGAAAATACATGGAGTGCTGTGGAAAATCGAAAAATTAGTGCCGGGTTACCCAAAAAAGAAACACACTGCATATAGACCACGTGGCTAATCTCAATGTTTCCTCGTGAACAATGGACAGTGACAGGGCCGCCGGCTTGATCGGAGACCAGTCGCATCCGCAACGAGTGCGTTCGCTTCATTATCTGCAACGGTCCAGTCCACGAGTGCGCCCACCACTTCAACACCACGTGTCGCAGAAGACGATGCCGCCTCGGCGAAGGCGGTGGTGCGTGCGGCGCCGACCACCATCTCCGCCGCCTCGCGGAGGTGCGGCTTTGGTGGCAGCCGTCGACGCAAGGTCGCGAGAAGGGTAGCGAACAGAGGAGTTGATGAAGGGGACAACAGAGCAGGCAAATTTGAGTTTCTTTTTTTTTTTTTAACAGAACAGGGAAAGAATGTCGAACGAAAATTGTATATTCACAAGTGATGTGATGTCCCGCAGTACAGAGTCATAGACATGATTGAGTTGGTAACAACGTTTCAGAGATCCTACGCACGCGCTGTTGTTCTCTGTTACCTCCTCTGCATTCGTTCTCCAGTCGAACCAGGCACTCTGTATGCAGATACTCCTACTAAAATGCAACAGCAGCAGTTGGATTCGGCCGAATGAAGAGATGCTCCATCAGTCTTGTTTCTACTTTCTACCTGGGCTTGGACGGCGTGATCTTGAGGACGAGGCCAGGGAAGACATCGTCAGGGTCGTGAACATGCGGGTTCCGCTCCAGGATGAACGGGTCGCCGCACTTGTCGCTGACGCTGTGCAGCGTCTCGCCCTCCGCCACCACGTAGATCTCCTCGCACGGCCGCGCCGACAGCGCCGCGCCCCGCACCACCCGTGTCTGCTGCTGCTGCTCCCAGCCGCCGGCGCCCACAGAGCACACCAGCAGCAGGGCCACCAGCGACAGCGCGAAGCACCACGACGCCGCGTCCGCCGCGGCCGACGCCCACGCCAGCCCCTTCGTCGTCCTCGCCATGGATGATGATGATGAAACTGCTCGCGCACTTGCCTTCCTTTCTCGCTATATAGAACTAGAACGATGGAGTTTGAGTTGATGAGAGGCGTTGGAGTTGTTCTTGCATAGAGGCTTGGGTGATGGCGGTTTATATAGAGCAAGCAGGAGAAAGGCATAAGAGTGTGTGGGCCAGGCCGGCGCGTAGTGGAAGTATCCGTTGGAAGACGAGGAGGATTAGGACGCCCCTGCTAGCCGTGGTGTTTAGGTGCAAGCAATGGTGTGCACCAAGTGGCGTGCCCTTGTCCACGAGACTGCGGCAGCCTCTTTCTTTCGGTGCGGCCTCTTATCAGCAAGAACGAGCATGTCGGCTCGCACGGCCAAGCCGGTGGCGCCAAGTCTCCTCCACTGGCACCGGCCCATGCTTCCAATCCCTAAGCCTGCGCCGACGTAAAGCGACCGCCACAATCGACTGGGTAGTGGAATCCCTTGTCGGAGCTCAGCATCGAGTGCATGCGCAGCTGGGATTTTCGCGGACCACTAACGCGTGCTTCTTGGCTCAGTGGAAGAAACGGTCGAAAAGGTGGTGACGGCTTCAGGAGGAGTGTATGAACATCCAGCAGCGATGGGTTTGGCCAGACGCACGATATGAGGCTCTCTGCTTTTATGTTAAATCACTGCAGCAGCTAAATGATCCTCACGATGGGCCCATCTGTTTTTTTTTCTCTTTTGTTTCATTTACTTTTTTGATGAAACTGTGTTGAACGGGCCGAGATTGTGTCGAATGGGCGTCCAGTTTGGACTAACTATACCAAACACGAAGATGAAAAAAAATAAAATAAATACTGCCGGTCAGTGGCATTTCTAGCGGATGGGCCACTCGTATGTCACAACATAACTAAAATTTTAGATGTATATAAAAATATATATAAATTATACGATTTTATATAAAACTTATAACAAATTATATATATAAAAAAATATTACGACATATCTTCACTAAAGCAACTGTTGCCAGTTCAAAAGAAAAAAAAAATTTCTGCCTGACTCTATGGTAGTACTATGCAGGGCAGCGTTATTAGTCTATAAGGACTCCCCTAACATGATTTCAAAAATAAAAAGGACTCCCCTAACATGGGGGCACGATCAAGCTGTAGCAGCACGGATACCTTGATCAGTGATCACAATAGTTTGGAGTACAGCACAAAAGAAAATGAGATATTTTATGGCGATACTGATTCTTTTCTCCAGGGCTCCAGGCGTGCAGCCTAGTTTATTGGCGCCTCACCGGTGGAACAGATCCCCTGACGAGAATTCATTCAGTTTTCATTCATCTTCTTAAATTTAAACGTGTAAAAACATAAATTATATTTTAAATATTTTTATTATAAAATAAAAAATATATTATTTATTGTACTTAATTGAATAAGATGAAGAATAAAAAACGATATAAAAATTAACGATTGCAATAATTAAAAAAGAAAGAAAATAATAGCAGTTGAGCCGCCACCCCGTGCCCCGCATGTCAGCGAGCAGGCTGCGCCTCACCTGTGGCGCGGAGATTGTTTTTTATGATTTAAAACTTATTTTGTGATAGTTTCAATAATTCGACACATCTGTATAACACATAAAATTATATAAATATATAATAATAAAATAATATATTAAATTATCGAAGCTCGAATGAGTCCTAATTTATCAAATGCCTCAGGCGTGGCGAGCTGCACGGCGTGGCGGTGCCCTCCCGCACAAGCCGAGAGGCCTCTGCTCTGCTTCTGCCTGTTGTTGTGGTGATCATCATCCGTCGCGTGTCGATCTGGTCCCCACAAAACACACGGACGCGCGCATCAATCGCGCGCATCGCCCCTCCCCTCCATCTTGGAGACTGACTGACACAGAGAGCGAAAAGTCTCCTCTCTCCCCACCACCGCGCGCAACGAACGCTCATCGATCTCCGCCTCGCCCACTAGGCGGCGCGACCAGCGGAGTGAGTGGGGATGACGGGGCTCCGGCGGGGGCCGTGGCTGCCGCTTCTCGGCCCCATCGCGGTGGCCGTCGCCTTCGCCGCGGCGTCAGAGGGCGATGCCGATCCGCTCTACCGGTACGCAAGCCTATCTCTCTCTCTCTCTCTGCTCCAGACAATCTGTTCTTATTCCTTCGCTTTTGTTCATTCGTCTCGGTCCAGCCAGTCGCGGTGACTGGTCCTAGTTACGTGGTACGACCTGCGATTGCCCGTTGCACAACAACGCCCTGTGATTGGCGGTAGGCAAGTATGGTTCTGTAGCATTTTATTCATCTCCCTCGTTGAGTAGTTTACGCGATCGGAAACTGATCCGCGGGCTCTAGTTGTTAGTACTGTGCCATGTATTAGTAGCTTCCAGATGATTTCTCTAGTTTTAGAAACTGATTGAGGCTTACCGCGAATGATGCAGTTTCTATTTAGGTTCTTCACGCGAGCATTTTCGGAAAGTGCTTAGGTTAAGGTGGTTTGCTGCGAACCAAAGTATCCTTCGACATCATTCTAACCATACGCCTTTGTTGGTTCATTTTGATTTTCCATCAGTACTTAACTTGGTATTTTGACAGAAAAATTAATTCAGTGTTTGACGATGAGAGCCGTGCACCGTGCTTGATTGGATCTGTTCCGTGTCTTTGTACACGGAGGAGCATAGCTTTGCATCGATACGATCCTGAATTCCTTCATCAGCGTTAGACGATCTTGTATTCCAAATTCAGAAGATGATACTTGAAAGCAACGACATCACTGGAAAAGAACTTTCAGCTCATCTTTCATACTGGCAGCTAGCCTTGCATACCAATTTTACTATTGCTCTGATTACTTTATGAGCTAACTAATAGTTCCTATTTTCCATTTCCTTACCAGATCTTGTGTTGAAGTATGTCAGAGGACGGGCTCCCTAAAGGAGACTTCCGTTAAGCACTGCATGGTGCCAGCAGATGGCCAACCTGCTGACAAATCATGGTACACACATGAGCCTTTGTACTTGCAATGGAAAGAGTGGAACTGCAAGAGTGAATGCAGATACCACTGTATGATGGAAAGGGAAAATGAAAGGAAAGAGCTAAACCTACTGCCAGTTAGGTATCATGGAAAAGGGCCTTTGAGGCGTGCTTCTGTGTTCCAGGTAATCCATCATCGTTTTTTAGCAGCTGTTATCATTTATCCGCTTCTGTAGCTTTCGATCTTATTAGTCTTTTAGTTTTCATTCTTTCTTATGATGCTTCCATGCTTTCATTCCAGGAACCATTATCTGCTGCTCTATCTGCTCTCACCCTTATTGTGCAATTTAATGGATGGCTATCTTTTTTTCTACTGCTTTATTATAAGCTACCTCTAAGACCAGAAACACACAAGACGTACTATGAGTATACTGGCTTGTGGCACATCTATGGGCTCCTAGCCATGAATTCATGGTTCTGGAGTGCCATATATCACAGCTGGTAGGTTGAATCTCAAATGGTTACACATCTTTTCATATAAATTCTTTCTGTGATTCTTTGACACGTTTCCTATTACAGTGACACTGCTTGGACAGAAACACTGTATTTTTCATCAGCTGCTGCATTTGTGGGATACTCTCTCATTTTGGCGATATTGCGGACTTTGAAATTGAGGGATGAAGCTTCTAGAGTTATGGTTGCAGCCCCTATTCTGGCTTTTGTGACAACACATATTTTGTACCTCAACTTCCATGAACTTGACAAAGGTAATCATCATCATGACGACTGATAGCTGCACTCCTGATATTCTGGATAGTGACACTATTCCCTGTTCAATTAACATTTCATTTTTAGAACTAAACACTGTAGTTTTGGTTGTGGTCCTCAATTTTTCGCAAAAAAAAAAAAAGTTAGCTACATATGAGGTCCATAGGAGAAACCAATGTGTTGGTACCCACCTACCAGGATGGTTGGGCACTGGATTCTAATTTCCCTGAAATTAATAAAATCAGTGAAGGTAGAATATAGATGGAAAACCATAAAATGATAGATTTTGTATAGATGACGAATCTGAATGCTGATCCACCATTGAATGTGATGGAGCTTTTTATAATAATCAAGTTTAACTGCAGGCTCACTATTCAAATTGCCCAAGGATTTCTTCCTTGGTTCAGAGTAGGCGGTAGATACATGCTGCTTTGTTGGACTTTTTATCTCGTAACTTCCAATATTTTCCATATGTATGAATGTTGGGCAACCAAGAGTGCATTACACCTAATAATGTCTTAACTTGTGAACTATGCAGGCCTGCACATGAAGTTGTGTACTGCTATTAGCATTGCTCAGTTTCTTCTGTGGACATTTTGGGCTGTCATGAGAAGGCATCCGTCACGCCTGAAGATCTTATTTGTTGCTATTGCCAGTCTCGTTTCGTTTTTTCTGGAAGCTTATGACATCCCCCCACAATGGGAATACGTAGATGGCCGGGCAATCTCCCTTGTTATTGCTATTCCTTTGTCGTACAGTTGGTGGATGTTCGCCAAGGAAGATGCTGAGATGGGAACATCAGCTATCATGAAGAAAACACGATAAGGAGCCGAGCCCCTGGCTGTGCAAATATCATTACTGTCTGAGCGATACTACTACTTTACGTCTGCACCCAGCGTCTGTAAATATACAAGTTCACATGTAATTTTAGGCAATTTAGTATGTGAATTATCATATATTTTCCCCACAATGTTTCTTGCCTTAGTTCACAAGGCCATATATGGTGGTCACTTTGATTCTTTTATTCATAAGGCAACTGAACACTTTTTAGGCTCGTGTTGTTCATTCTCTTATAAACACAGTTGTTTTGATTTAATCTCTCCATTCTTTTTTTAAATTGATAAATTGATGTCGTCATTAACTTTTACGATCAATTTTGATCTTTCATTTTATTCAAAAAAATTTGCTCGAATATGTTAACTTTTAAATTGTGATTCAAATAACTCGAATGATAAATCAAATAATATCAAAATATAAAAAATTTATTAAATTTTTTTAATAAAACAAATAGTCAAAATTAAATTTAAAAATCAACGGCAATATTAATTAAAAAATAGAGAGTAAACACTTGCTTTTGTAATAGTTTTTTTTTTTTTTTTGTTCTGCTTCTGAGCCTGAGAACTTTAGAACACAGAATACGTGAAATATAGATACACAACTCGTGACTGACATGTTCATGGATAGCACCGTACGCAACGTAGATAATGCGTCGACAGTGGGATGGGCGTGCCGTTGTGCTCTCGAAAACTGATTCAGAAAGCAGGGAGAAACAGTTAATCATTGGAATGAAAGATGCGGATATTTACTTGGGAGATATAGAGACCAAGGTAGTAATCCATTAGACATAATACATCTCAAAACACACCAGATTCCAAATATCCAGCTGGAGGACAAAAATTTAGAGCTAGAGGGAGAGAGCACGATAAGGCAGAATGAAACGAGCGACTCAGCTCATACAGATGTCAAACGCAATGTCGAGAGCACAGCAGGTCATTGTAGAGTCTCAAGATCCTTGAAGTACTCATGCTCAAGAGCCTGTCTAGCTGTGATTCTTTTGTTTGGCTCGTACCGAAGCATTTTCTGTCAGTGGGCGGAAAATAAGTAACTTGAATATAGGAAATCATAGATGCCACATATATGATCAAGGAATATCCAATTGGCTTACAGAGAGAAGGTCCAAACCAGCAGGTTCAAGATTTGGGACAACTGTCGCAAGTTCCTGGCATTAAGGTTGAAACAGAGCATTAGTTAAAGGAACGAACTCAAATTCTAAACTCAGGAATCTGGATACAGCGCGCCTGGCACTCAAGTAATGATAGGCTTATGCCATTGCCTCATACCTGAGCCTGCCACTTGGGGAAAGCTGACTTGAAATCAGGCAGAGAGGTGACTCCTGGCCAGCTTTGTTCATTTGGTGTACCTAGTACCCTTCAGCAGTACCAAGGAAAGAAAACAAAAATCAGATAGTCTAAAAGACACATATATAACAGATTTAATAGATGCATAGTGATGGAACCTGAATATCTTAAATAGTTCATCAATCTCAGAATCACCAGGGAACAGTGGCTTCTGGTTCACCATTTCCGCAAAAATACAGCCCACAGACCACACATCCACTGGTGTGGAATACTGTCTTGATCCAAGAAGAATTTCTGGAGCTCTGTACCATAATGTTACTACCTGAAAAATACTTCCACAGATACCTGCTGAGTTTATGCAATCAAAATATTCCAATATAAAAATAAAATATGGCCCATGGATGTAATCGCAGGGATCCACAACTGTGATATCCCCGCATAAAAGCTTCCTTTTTCTCAAATAAGTAGTACAGTAAATGTACCTCATGAGTAAATGTACGGACAGGAATTCCAAATGCCCTGCCTAAACCAAAGTCTGCAAGCTTCAGCGCATTAGTACGCTGATCTATCAATAAATTCTGAGGCTTTAAATCTCGATGAAGAACTCTATGAGAATGACAGTAAGCAACGCCGCGGAGTATCTGGTAGAGATATGACTGGAGAAAGAAGAAAACAGTCACATTTCATTATGCAATACAAGCAGCTAATCATTTTTTTCACTCATAAGTACGTCAGGACGAGGAAAGGTAGATCACACCGATTCCACATAGGAAAAGCAAAAGTAGAATAAAAAAACTACCAGTCATGCTATTAGTTAAAGTAATTTGCTTTAACTCTGTATTTACTAATTAGACCGTCCCAAGGCATCTAACCAAATTTAAATTTTGTACGCGTCTAATGGGACCTGCAAGGTACCCTTATAAGGAAATATGCAGTGAAATGAATCACATATACTGATCAATCGGTCCTACCATGTTTCCAAGGAAGATACATTTGAGACAATGAACAGTCTGATATTGGTATGGTAAGAGCACGTTGATGGTATCTCTAAAGTTAAAAGTACAAACATGTATAAACACCAAATGGATAGACCCATTGTTGGAAGCACCCACATGAGGCGGGGTTTGGGGATGGATTATACGAGGCAAATCTTACCCCTGCAATGCGCAATGCAGAGAGGCAGCATTGAATTCAGGACCTCCTGGCACTGCACCAGGCATGTCCGATAAACATCAAATGGATCCCGATAGAACACAGATGTTTACATCGCCAACTAGGCATGATAGCCGACAGAACATGGCAATACGCAATATGCAATCTACACTTCTACAGAGCTCACAACATGACAATGCGTGAAACTAAAATTTGATTCATTGACCGCAACCAAAAGAGCTATACTATAGTCAGATTAGTATGATGCTCCACATTGACACTGGTCTGGTGTAAGCTCGATTTCAAGAGCTACATCAAATAAGTTTGTTCTCGATTGAAGGCTCAAGCCATTGTTTCAAGTCTCTCTCTAACTGGAAACCAGCAGGCGGAGGTAACGGTCACACACATTCTGTTATTTTTAACATATCTCACCTTAATCAATGTAGGATTCTTTGCAAACTCAGGACAAGAATCCATGAACTTCTTTAGGTCCAGATCCAGGTACTCGAAGACAAGGTATATGCGCTTCTCGCTGTGTACAACATCGTGTAGCCTGCATGCAGAGAGTGAAGGTTCTCAGCATACTGAAACTGCTGCAAACCAATGTCACAGCATTACTTCATCACTGGATAATATTACCATCAACCGTCCTAGATCGCACAACTATCCACTTTTGCATCAAAGCAAAAAAACTACCTCGTTCCTCTGCCTACTGCAAACGATGAATCAATCTAGGTTGTCCCGGCCGATCAATCATAAAACCGGCGCGACAACAACTCATGCACGCAATGCAAAGAGGAATGGAGGAGGACCGTGGACCTGACGATGTTGCTGTGGTTCATCTCCTTGAGTAGAGAGATCTCGCGGATAGCGGTGGAGGGGACGCCCTCATCCTCCTGCTCGAGACGGATCTTCTTGAGCGCGATCGTCTCGTTGGTGACCTTGTCCAGCGCCTTGTACACCACCCCGTACGTGCCTTCCCCGATCTTCTCCACCTTCTCGTACTGCACGCGCGCGCGCTCGCGCAAACGCAATCAGAACAGCCAAATCACGCTACCCAATCCGAATCGAACTGCTAGAGCACTCGCTTACCTGCTCCATTGCGTGCCCCTCGGCGACCAATAACGTGGCGGCGGCGGTAGTAGTTGGAGAAACAAGTGAAGGGGGAGGAGGGTGGGATGAAAGGGGAGGGGATTAGAGGGAGGAGAAGAGGGAGACGAGGTGGGGAAAAGCGGCAGCGGCAACGGCGCGCAAAGTTGCTGCTGCCATTGGGGACGGCTCGGCCTCCCTCGCCGGGTCGAGTGCTGCTGCTGGTCCTCCTCGCTCCGCGCTGCAGTGTCGCTCGCTTCTATTGCTGCCTCTGCTTTTATGTGCTGTTTGACTGCAGCTTTCTTCTCCGATGCCCATTATTCGCCCCCCTCCCTGCTTCGATTGATTTTTGTTGTTGTTTCATGTCTTTTGACCTGTGTCCTTCAATTTCAATTATGAAATTCAAATGAACTTGAGTTTAAAACCATGGTCGGAAAGTGTATGATGGAGACATGTTTAGTGTCTAATTTATACTACATGTTGAACAAATCAAAGGTGAAACGCTAGAATGTTATGATCAACGATGAATTTATCAACCATCTAATGTTGAAGTTACTTGTAATCATACAGCTGCTGATCAAATAAACAATACCGAAAGAACCTGAGAGAAGATCAAATATGAAAGAACATGGAAAAGTTCATCAAAACAACAGTTCACATGCCTAAAAACATATCATGAGATGGAGAAATTCACCATAGGCACATTGCCGACCATGAATAAGAATAGTTAGTTATAAATAAAAGTTTGTGTTGTTTATCAGCAGAAGTAATCTCTCACATCTATAAAATAGTCTACACAATAAGGTGGCCACCTCTTCGATCTGTTTTATAACTAATTTTTAGAGCTGAATATAAAAATAAAAAAAATTGAAAAAATTGGAAAGTTTTGAAAATAATAAGGAGAGATAAAATAAAGATATATTAAAAAGAGAAAAAAAATATCTCAGTAAGTGAAAATAATTTATAATTTTAAAAAATTTGAAAAGCTCAAAATAATTTATAGTTTAAGATGAAAGAAGTACTAGTTGTATCAGCATGCAAACAAGTTAGATAGGTAACCACTGAACTTCTTAATGCATGGAGCAGCTTGATCGATTGGTATTCAAATTTATACTACACATTTGCAAACATGGGGATGATGATGCAGCTCGCCTTTCCAAGTGTGGCGGGAGGAGCCGAGACAAAAGACACGTCAAAACAAAGGAGGAAAAGGCGCGGCCCCGCTTTGCCGACGGCGATCGCTCGCCCGCTCGCTGTCGCGCCCAAGGTCCAAGGACCGACCACCATGGGAGGAGAGCACTCCATGTGTCGCCTTATCCGCTTGGGAAACGCGGCGGTTTCTTAAGGTTTTCTCATCTCGATGGGGATGGCGTCGCGGGGCTGGGGCCGCCGAGCCTCGAGGCGCCGCGCCGGGAACCGAGGAAGTGATGAGTGGCGGTGGCGCCATGGCACTGCACGCTGCACCTGTTGCACAAGGCGCCACTGCTGCATCAAAAGCGGCGTCTGCGGCACGTGACGCCCATTAAAGCTGGAGGAAATCGTCGCCCTCCTTGCCGTGAGGGAGTAACAACGCAACACCACCACGCCTGGCAAAAGCTTCTTCGCTGTATGGAATGCATTGACCACCGCACGCACGTCGTGCACGGTGCACCGGTGCATCTCCTAGTCCGTCCAGCAGCTCACCCACCGGACGGAATGCATTGACCACTCGTTTGTACGCCAGTCCGTTGATCAGATCCAGCTTGCTGCACCAGAGGGAAGATGGGCCAAGAATCTCACATCGGAAGCATAAGAAAGTTTTCACCGACCGCGGCCGAGGGACACCGGCCCACCCAAGACAGTTGGACTTGGACCCCAATCTCTTGGACCCTCGCCACATAACATGATTTCAGGTGCACCAGAGCAAATAACCATGTGGCTTCAAACAAAAAAAAAAAAGAGAGAGCAAATAACCATGTGTTGTACAATCTCCATGGATCATTTTCAGCACATGACCAACAAATTGCGTCTGGACTCTGAACTGCGTTATCCGAGATGATGTTCCCCCTATGTTGATTTCCAGGTTGCTGAAAAACCCAAATTCGTGCAAGATCTCAGTATATTATATTTATACGACGTGCGAATTTGGATTTCTAACGTCTGGTACTACCTACCATGTCAGTTTTCAGCACAGCTCGGCGCTCATTGTGCGACTGAATTCTGAACTGCTAGGCTCGACCAAAGACACGTGCATTTTTCACCTTGATGCCAAGTGAATCTCCAGGTCTTTTGTTCGGCTGATCTCGTGTTGCATGTCTTATTAGCTACTCGTACATGGACTATATATAAAGTTCCAGCCAAAAACCACAAAAAAAATTAAACCAACTAGGAGTACTATCTCTGACATGTACATGCTCTGCGTGGATTACCTCTCTACGTACCGCGATGCAAAAATTAAACCTTGTGACGTCTCACGTCAACACTCTCGTTAACGTTCACGACATAATACTTCGTACTGGCACCACCAACTGTCGCTCACCGCAGCGCCAAGTCGGCAGCAAGCTCCATTACAAGTTCGTCCATGACGAGCGCCTCCACCTCCGCGGCAACATCCTGCTCCTCCTCGCGCACGCACATCCACCGCCGGCCGCGCTCCATGTCTTGCAGGGCCGACTCGCCGGAGAACATCACGTCGCCGACGCCCCACTGCGGCCCCGCGCCGCGCAGCCAGTCCTTCGCCGCGTCCACCAGCGCCGCCGTGTCGTCCAGCTGCAGCGGCGACTTGGCAGCCGGGACCCCGAGCACCGAACCGCGACGGAGACGGCCGATCTCCTCCGCGAAGAAGTCGAGCAGCAGCCACTCCGAGATCTCGTCGACGGCGACCACCGAAGCCGTCGACGTGTCGTCATCATCGAGCAGTCGCGCGAGCAGTCGCGCGAGCAGGCGGTACTCGGCGACCACCGAAGCCGTCGACGTGTCGTCATCATCGAGCAGTCGCGCGAGCAGGCGGTGCTCGTCAGGAAGCTCTTGTTGCGATCGCTCATCGATAGTGCTACTTTGGTGTTCCTCCGCATATTCGTGGCGCGACGCCGTCGTCGTCTCATCAGCGCGGCAGGAATCGCCGCTTGGAACAACGGCGGATTCCTCCTCCCCGGACTCCGATGACGTGGTGGCGGCGAACCGCGCCTCAAGATCGACCTGTGCCGCCGTTGTCGGACCATCGAACCTTCGGATCTTCTTCTTCTTCCCTGCGTGTATAGGCCCCATGAGATCCAAATTAAATATCAATAGTAAATTGTACTCCTACAGTCCTACTACAAGAAAATTACTGCTCCTGCAAGATTAATTTGTTTGACACGGGCGATGCGTGTATCACAATTACCAACGCCTAGTTGACCTAGGTACGTGGTGCGACAATCGTCGCAATCACCTCTGTACTCCGCTCCAGCATGTTAATGCGTGGTCGATCGAGGACATCATTTTGATCGATTGATTACACAGTAGTAGTGTACATGCATGGATCGAGATGGAGCTAGTGAGGCAAGAGTCAAAACCCTGGGCCGGGACCGCGAAACGGAAACGGGGACGAGTATTCTTTACAGCGCGGCTGGCGGTGCGGTCCAGTTGCCGACGATCGATATTCTTTTCGACATCGGAGTGCTTCACTGCACGTTCGGCAAGAAACAAGTGAAGGATCGAGCGCCTCAACAACTGAACAGACGCCGATCGAGACACGGCTGTGATGTCCACATCGTGTGTGTCCGAGCAAAACGACGGCCATAAATGAGCAGAACCTTCGCGTGGCACGCAAAACTAAGCAACATAGGAATAGTCCTACGTGAATCCGATCGACATATATCAGCCATGGCGTTCCTGCAGCAGGACTAGAAGTCAGATCAGGAATCAGCTTACTCTTCTGGAGATCAGCGGCGCAGTTGTGGTGGTGCTGTATGAAGGAGGAAGGCGAGCAGGTCCCGGCGTCGCTCCGTTCCTCCTCGTCTCCGTCGTCGTCGTCGTCTTCATCGAAGGGGAAATCCAGAACGGACACGGGGCTCAGCTGTTGCTTGTCCTCCATCGTCTCTACCGCCACGCGCGCGGCCTCGCCATCTGCATGCGCCTGCGTCCATCAAGCATCCCCCGTTAATCACCGCGGTCCATGCATCATTAACAATCGATCGTTACAGCGATGCACGCCCGTGCAGCATGCACGCAGGCGGCAGACAGTCCAAGATATGGAGGAGTATGGGTCATGCATGCAAAAGGGGGAGCGCTCATGACTAGCAGTAATCACCCCCGTTTTGTTGGGTGCAAAGGCAATGCATTTGTCTTTTTGGCTGTATTTCTCTGGATGCAACTCGGTGTTCTCGAGCAATTTCATCCTAGCACCCGAGAATTGAGCGGTGAGATATCAAAGCTAGCTGGTGGCTACGGACACAATCTTTTGGAACAGTGTGACAGGTTCAGCTAATTTGCCGCACTAGCTAGCTGAACCGATTGGCATTGGCCGTTCCCCAACAGGGTCCATTAATTTTGGTCCGCTACTCTACCAAGAGCCCAAGGAGACAGAGACAGCACGTCACTGGCGCTTAAGTTAACGTACTACTCCTAGTAATGATAATGATGCTCCGTGTATAGGGAATAAGCATAACTGAAAGTAAGCTCCTTTTCTGTTGCTTATGAAGTTACTGTATATTGTGACAACAAAGGTTAGCAGTGGTGGTACCTCACGCCCACTAAAAGTACACCCTCGCCGTCGGTGGCTTCAACAGGGCACGAGGGTGCAATCAAAATTGGTTATTTTTTCAGTCGCATCAACAGAGGGCAACAGGAATATTTTGGGGTTCAGCAACAAACATGAGGCGCCGTCCCATCACCGTCGCTTAGTTACCGGTTCGTATTGCGACGGCTACTGCTCCGTCGAGTTATCCACGCAGTTCATCAACGCCACCGCGCCCTGTCTGCAGGATGAACTGGCGGACGGGAAAAGGTTGACCCGTTGTGATGTTTATTAGCGCCAAGTTGCTCCACAGCTCAGGGTCTTACTCTAAAAGTTTTGAATTTTGCAAAGTTTACAATACAGTGGCGTGTCACTCGTAAGTCGTAAAACTACTCCAGTTAATAGGGGTGCTCCAATTTAACTCCATTTCCTACTGCAGTGAAGCTTGAAAAAGACGCGTGATTTTGGCCCACACACCCACGTCGCTATGCATGGACAAATTCTCGGCAGTAAAATTCATATACTACGAGCCCCAACCAACGAAATGCACAATGATTGAATCAGCATTAACACACACCAGGAAGGAGCCAACGGAGGGAACGGCAAGTGGGCGGGCAGTGGAGGAGTACTCACCTCGACGTGCCCGTCTCCTGCGGCACACGGCACGTCGTCCGTGCAGCAGTCGCGGTCCGCGCCCGAGCTCGACGCCGACGCCGGCTCGTGCGCGGCCCACGTCTGCTCGATCACAATGTCGATCAGCTCCTCCGACGCCTCGGAGGCCGAGCAGCTGCTGACCAGCGGCGACGGGAACCCGCACGAGTCCCGGTCGTCGAGGCCGTCGTCGTCACAGTACTCGCGGCGCCTCCAGAAACTGACCCGGCGCGAGAAGCTCCTGGACAGGCTGGAGATCCTGGCGAGCGCGGCCCCGGCTGGGCTCTTGGTGCTGAGGAAGAATGCGGACGGCGACCACGACGGGCTCCGTCTGAGCTCAGCCGCCTCGACGACGGGGCGCCCTGCTGGTAGTGCCGCGGACGACGCCTGCGGGGCGCCGGCGGCTGAATCGTCGTGGGGGAGGCGGCGCGGGTAGGACCCGAACCCGGTGCTGCTGGACTCGCACCCGAGCTCGAGGAAGTCCCGCAGCGTCACGGGCCCTCTCGCCGCCGGCATCGGTCTGTGCCTATGTGGTGTGTGCAGTGTGCGTGGGGGAGATGGTGTGGATCGAGCTGCTGCTGCTGCTGCTATGGTTGCATGCGAGGGAAGCATGTGGGGTTGTGCTGGCGCAGGCCAGCGAGGCGGTTAAATGAGAGATGGATGGATCCGTGCGGAGAGGGAGAGGAGTGGAGTGGGAGTGGGCGAGGGCGATGCCGGGTGCCACTGCCGATGAGAAGAGCAAGCAGCTCTGCGCAAGTGCCTGCCTCCCTGGGGCAGTCGACGGGCAGATGCAGCGGCCGCGGTGGGCTTAAGTAGACGACGAAGCAGTTTTAAAGAAGGCGCTATACCTGCTTCTGCAAAGTAACAACGCCATTTTTAGTCTCTCAACTCTGACGAAATGGTAGCCGCTGTGTGTATTACTCCTACGCACAACAGTATTTCGAAACCTATTTCTTGCTTCCACGTTAAAATCATCCTGTTTCATTTGTTCTTGACAGTAAGGTTTGATAAGACGCTCACTATTAATGCAGTTCTCTGTTAATTAATGACACTGATACTAGTTTGACTAATCGTATCCAGCCGATATTAGACCACCTAACTATTCGCTTCGATAAATATTCCATGGGCATCGATCCAAATTATAGGAGATCACTTCTTCAGGTTAGCAGTAGTAGTAGCATTTTCCAACCAGATACTGCCCATCTAGCTGGCTGCCCCCTTTAAAAAATAAGTTTAAATATAAAATTTTTTAATTTATAATTCAAATAGCTCTAATGATACATCTAATTATAACAAAATATATGATTTTTATTAAATTTTTTTAATAAGACAAAAAGCTAAATTTGAAGTTAGAAGTAAACGGTGACAATAATAAAAAAACAGAGTGAGTATCCATTAGTGTTTAGTACTGTTTAAGTGAACAACAACAACAATACTTAAGTAGTAAAGATTAAGTACTGACGCAGATACTTAGCAGGTCACTAGTTCACCCTGTTGGTGCTGAAATTTCATTCTAGTTTTTGTTATCTTCGATCATCCTCCACAAATCACATCTGAAGGAAGGCTGTGGAGTGTAGTTGGCGGCATCTGTGAGCCTTGTACCTGTACTAGCATAGGACTGGACCGGCCAACTAAACCACCACCATTGCTATCAGCTTTTATTTCCCTGGACGTGTGTTTGTTGCTCTCATATAGTAGTATACTCCCAGTACGTATTAGCAGTACCATTTATCACGTGAATCCTATCATGCACCGATTAATTATTCCGCCAACCATACATAATGCATTACGAATTTCCCATAACTTTTTTGCTTTTCTCACAAATCACAATTAAGGAGTGCACGAGCTTTGCTGAACTATCCCTGAATTGACTGTCTCGTCGTCCCCAATATTTGCCATTTTGTCAAACCGGTCTAGCACAATGCCTTGTTTCATTTTGCCCGAAAATAAAGTTCATGGCATCAGACAAGAAGAAATTGTTTTTTGTGAAGTAGGAGTAGTATAGACAAGAAGGATCTATTCCGTGGGAGAAATACGACTCCGTATTCTGCTATTGGTAAATGCATGGTGTCGCCTGTCGCCTGGGACGGTGAAATCTGCCTGAGACGCTAAGGAACAGCACTGTTCACGAGGTAAATCTGGCGATCCATCCAGCATTGATTGACCTTCAAGTGAAACTTGGGGCGCGGTTTCCGCGTCGCCCTTACTGTGACTGAGATTCGCGATTTGATCTCAGGGTTTTCCACGTCGAGTTGAAGCAGAGTACTCCACAGGAGTAGAATATACGCACGCGTGTACGGGAGGCACACGTGTACGGTATTGCACACCCACGCTGGCTGCTGGCGGGAGCATCAAAGTTTGTGCTCCAGCTGCGTCATTACTCCTTTGATGCCCCTTGCTCGCCCCTGATTTAGAAGGAGCTGGATCGTGTCAGTAGCCGTAATAGTTTATTTATCCTCAACGAAATTAGTCGTCTGTGACTGTTTCATCAGCGCGATCAGCTCCCTTCCACTCAATTCGTATTCAATCCGTCGTCTGCAATCAGAAATTGCCGGCGCGTGGATGGAGCGGACACCTGAAGCTAGAGATGACGAGAGGGGTCAACCCATCTGCATTCTGCACCTTGATTGAGCTCTGCGCCCACTTGCAAACCCGGCCCAATGCCGTCCGTACGCGGCCTGCGCCTCCAACTCCTCCTGCCCATGATCTGATGCGTCGCGCCGTTGCTGCTGCGTGGAGCGCGTAGAGGCGTACAGCAGTGCACTCTCCGCCGCCGGAGGCACGGCACCTCGCGGTGTGGGTGCAGCCGCTGAACTTGAACGCCGAAATCCTTACTGAGTAGTAAAAAAATTTTTAGGGGGAACGGAGTGCGGGAGCGCCTCCCCCTTTGAGTGCCACAAGGGGGTCCTTGCAAAAAACCGGCCTGCTCGCGGAGCCGTTCGCCGGCGCGATCGGACGGTGCCCCGCACGTCCGTGCGCGGTGGTAAAATGAAATCCTTCTCCTGCCAAGGAAGGCACGATGCGTTTTTGCTTGCGGTCGATGGAAGAGAGGACGCGTTACGGAGAGTGCCACATGAACGCCCAGGGCAGTCACCCACCGATCAACCGCTTCTGCCAATCAACCCTTTGTCCGCTGGTTGGAACACGTTATTACACATGCATGCTGGACCATCCTACTACTCTCTCTCTCTCTGTTTAAATTATTTACGTTATTACTTTAGACATCAACTTTAACTTATTTATCTTATTTTAAAATTAATTTAAATATATAAAATTATAACAAAATATATAATATTTATTAATTTTTTAATAAGACGAATAATCAAAATTAATGTTTAAAGTCAACGATGCAGTACTATATACCAACACAACAATCGGATCTTGCCAGAGTTTATGATTTCGTTTGAACCGCTAAAACCGATCGGGATCGATTTGACAAAAACTGTAAAAACTGGTCAAAAACTGTTTTAAATCAAAAATTCAAAATTTGAACAAAATTGCAATCGGCGGTTTCAACGGTTAGCCAATCGATTTCTTCGGTTTTTACGGTTTTAGATTTTAAAATTTGAAACCCATCAGTTTTAACGGTTTTCGATATTCTGAAATTTTTCAAATTTTTAATTTTTTTAAAAATTTTATAACAAAAACTAATCGTTTTTATCGCGGTTTTCTGAACTCTGATATTGCCACGCCGTACTAGAAAATAGGATTCTCAGCCTCCTCACTGCTCCTGCATATGCTTTCCATCCAAATGCTTAATGCGATCCTAGGTCGTACGGAAGTGGAGTACTCGAGTTGCAGATTCATGTGTTGGGCTATAATTAGGCTCCGAATAGCTGATCGGCGCATACAGTTCAGTCACGTATAAAAGTAACAAGTCACCCTTAGGCCGCGTTTGTTTCAGATTATAAACTATTATTAAATTATATAGTTTAAAGATTATAATCTATAAAGTAAATAAACAAATCATCTTAAACCATTTTATTTATCAAATTATTTTAATTAATTGTTATAATCTAATAAGCTAATTATTAATACTTATTTGAAATTATAGTTTTCAAAAACTCACTGTCTCTTACCAAGTTGAAAAAATAAAATAAGTTACAAAACAAACAAATACATATTATAATTTTTAAATTAAAATCTATATTATAAAATATTGAGATTATATAATCGGAGAAACAAACACGGCCTTAATCCAGGATACGCGTCTCGTGTAGCCAGCCACAGCAAGCGAGCAATTATGCAGCGCGTCAGTGATCCCACATGCTAATGCCAACGTCGTCATTTTCAAAGCGACGCGGCGCCGTCCGGCGTGGGGCTGAGCCGCGGCGGGCTGAACCTCAAGCTCCTCGGCCGTGCCCGCCAGCAGCGTCGGCACCTGGGAAAAACGTCGCCCTCATCCACAACGCTCTTTGCGGATGCCTTGTTGTGCTCCGACGAAGATGCGGCCCCAGCGGTAGCATCCGAGGCTGGAGACTGATTGGAAGTGGTGCTTGTCGCAGCGACTTCCGGCGAAACGGCAAACGCCAGCGCCAATGCCCAGCTACATCCTGTTGGATTTGCGCGGCTCGCAGATCTCCGGCACGGCGGCACCCACTCGCCGCCGCGGTACCGGGCGCCGCGTGTCCGTTCGCGCGCCTCACACTCCCAGGGACTTAGCATATCCAAAAACAGGACCACGATGGATTAATATCGAGAGATTTATAGATATACAGAGACCTATACAAGGAGATGATGAATTCGCCACATAACGATGGTGTCGCTAGCTTCTTTTCTCATGTGAGAATGTACAGGAAAGCCTAAACCCCTAGCATAAATAAGTAGTCTTCAATTATGGACATAGCTGATGAGCGATACCCAGAGCCAAAAAGATTGTAGTGATTCAGGTAGTGGTACAAGAGATAGAGGTCCCTCCTCTTCTCAAAGCCAGGCTGTTTTGGCATCACCTGCATCAGAGTGCATGTGTTCAAATTCACAATTGAAATAATGAAGTTTGAGTAATCCACTCACATAAGTCTTGAAACTTAAATAGGAAGACAGAGATAAAAACTCAAAAGGATGGAGTCAACAATAAAGATCTCTTAAACACCATCGTGCGCCAAAGGAAGTTTCCTACTACTCTTACAACATATGTCTAGAAAAGCAATCTGACCCATAAACAGCAACCTTTGATTGGACGGTGGTGGTCATATGTATTTCTATTCTTCATATGCACGTGTGGATGTGCAAGTGATCCAATCAAACATGCAGCATAAACAAACATGTACCTGAAAATATGATTCATAGAAGTCGCCACTGAATCCAGCACACCATGACATTCCAAATTCTGCCTCGTTATGTCCATCTGTAGTTAAACGGCTGATAAGTATGTAATATAAATTTATACAATGTATACAGGCTGCAAATTTCAAATGTAAGACATCATCGAAGATGTATTCTTCACAAAATAGTATGTATGAACTGTAAAATTATTAAACAGTAAGATATTATCACAGGTCGACAATCAAGATGAACACTACAGAAAGAAAAGAAACAAGCAAATACATTATTTTGCAGCCAGAGTGATGATTTTGAAATTTTGATGCTAGAAACAATGAGATTTACTTACAGTAGCATGCTGGATCCAATATCACAGGATCTCCGTTACTATCAGAACTTATGTTTCCACTCCACAAGTCCCCATGAAGCAAGCGTGGCTCAATAACAGCACCATCAAAAAGTGGCCGCATATTCTTGATTAATCGCTGACCTGTACATGGTGAATTTGTGCAAACAGAGTCTTGATTGTGAGTGACAGAGTCTATTAAAAAATACCAAGGGAAATACATGTAAAACCATGCAAGAAATGGTAAGGTATCCACTTTATAAAAGGAAGTGCAGACACCTAATTTATATTTGATACCTTTTTTATATATGTCAGAATCTCCAAACCGCTGTGAAATTAACTCCAGCTGGTAACCTAATCTATGTTTGGAGTAAAACTCAATCCAGTCAGCAGTCCAAGTGTTGATTTGTGGAGTGCTGCATTAATTGACGGATTGGTGAGATCAAGCTAGTGATTCAGTATCATTTAATTGATATTACCTTCCAATGGTATTGTCAACATAGAAACCAAAGCCCTTATCAGATTTGGCAGCTTTATGCATTTCAGCAAGTTTTCTTCCCAAAGCTGACTGATGATACAAGTTCTGCTGATTATAAAACCGAAACACATTTAAAGTAAAGATTGAAACACTTGTTACAGAGATACCTGGTCTCCCCTAGAACGACCAAATTCAATAAATTCCATGATTATAAAAGAACCACCACCTGGTAACGACCCAACCTGTAGCAACAGGGTGGAAAACATGGAACAATATGAGGATGCAGGAGGACTAACTAAATCTTCTAAACCATCAGGCACAAGGTCAATGTTGGCTATATGATAATCAAATAGCAACATAAATAGATATAACTTGAAAGTTTTATAATTGTGCAAAAGTATTTCCAGTGTGTATGCATTATAGTGTTGCTTGTTTACTAGTATTAAAATACCACCATGTGCTATTTCACTTACCACATGTTTGTTCTGCCTCTTAACTCACCTTGTATGGAAAAGGAACACGAATTGACTTCGTATCATACATTGCCTTCAGACCAAGAGCTTCCCCTTCGAACATTGATGGATCAATCCGTCTGGCACATTGCACCAATTTTTTTTTTTTTATTCCATGGCTACCATAAAAAAAAAAATTGCACTCCAGGAGAAAGTGATTATGAGTTCAAATACATTTTACTTGTCGCTCGCTCACCTATTAGTCTTGACGAAGAAGGGGCCAGCATCAGTATCATAGCGCTGAGCCGAGTTAATACAGCCACCACCAATGGACCTGGTCCCAGTTATCTTCGTGGCCTTCCCTTCGGTAAGAATCCACTCCTTGATCGGGTCATCGCCCAACGCCGCCACTTCATGCGGTACAGAAAGAGAAACCAAGCTAATAAGCAGAGCAATTCAATACTGAATGGTAACGTAGCACACCACATGAATCGTAAATCCGTGATGTCATGAATTGGGGCTGAGATTTGCACACGTGCAACACTGGTAATAGCGACCAAATTCATGGCACCCAACATTAAACCGCCCACATTTCAAACTTACAGCTTGAATCACACCCCACCCCAAATCGACTCCTCGCTGATGCTACTTGAAGTCTAGAGCAATCAACACTCCCGCGCCACACCGGAACTAAGCTTGAAGTAATTAATCGATGGGTCAGCGGAGGGAGAGCTTACTGATGGTGAATCGGGACACTGCCCTTCGGCGGGAGGCGGCGCAGCGGTGATAGAGGAGCGAGGAGGCGCCGGAAGGGGAGGGGGAGAGGCCGAGGAGCGCCACGTTTGCGGACATCGCGGTCGCTAGAGTTGAGACGGGTGGCCGGAGCCAGTTGGTCGGCTGCCGTCGCTAGAGCTCAGTCCAAGTGTTGATTTGCGCTCTATATGATGGGCTTAAGATTAATCCAGCATTTCCAAATAGGCCTGAGATTGGCCCTGGCCCATTGATCCAGGGCCCAGGGGTAGATCTGATTCCTCACGGCCTGCCCCCACTCCCGCGCCTCTCCTCCCCACGACGTCGCGCAAAGGGCTGTTTGTTACAGCTGAAATTTAATAAAAAAACAGTTTATTTTTGTAAGCCGATGAAAAACAACTAAAAAATAAGCTGTTGTTTAGTTAATTCTGATAAACTGCTAAACTAATAAACTGTAAAATAAATTTACTGTTTGACACAGCTTTTGCTTATTTCTGTAAATAAATTAGAAATAAGCTGTGCCGACCAAAGACTGCCGACGCCGAGATCTGATGAAGCTGACTGAAACTGGAAGCAGTCCCAAACGAACTAGCATGTGCTGTGCCAACTGTAGTAGCACGTAAACTGCCACTGTGAACACATGCCTGCAATACACACACGTACAGCACCACGTCGCCGCCAGTTTATTCGGCACTCATCGACACATTCAATCTACAAGTCTCTAGTTCTTCACTTACAATGACGGGCATGTTCATTTATAATCCTCCTGTTTTAACATGGCTACTATATCTGTTTACAGTAGAGAGGCTACTGTAACTGTTTACGAGTACAATAGAAAGGCAGACGATAATCCTCCTGTAGAAGTCAAAATTACATATAACCCTCTAGGACCACACAACCATTTACATCCCGGCGCCTCATATTCTTCATTGGAAATGATTGGCTGCCACCAAACGCCAGGTTGGTGAACCCTTCGCTCACGAGCCAAACAGGCAGGATCTCCACAACAACCTTTTGTACAAGGTTCTCCTCCTGGAAGTCATTCAGAAATGACACAAATCCATCTCCTGACTCTCTGAAATCCACCAGCACACTGCATAGCCCTCGCTGTCCAAGAAGGTGCAGAATGGACCTTAGTTCCATCTCACGAAGTACCGCAATTTCAACTTCAGCTGGCTCCACAGTTATAGGGCTATCAGAAAAAACTATTGCCTTAGATGCATCCTCTTCTTTGAGAAAGGGGATATGTAGTGAAGAAGCTTCGCCTTGGGCAATGATGATATACATAGGTTGATTTGCACCCACTTCGTGTGATATAGGCAAGGTCGACATCTTGGCCAGGTTGCCTGAAATTATAACCCCATCATATTCTTTCATCAAATGTGAGTAGTATCCTCCTGACTCTTCACCTCCTTTCCCTATATGATTTGTAACAATTCCGTTCATTGAGAGGGTAGCCCTGTTTATTCAGCAAACAGATGAACATTATCATCAACATAACAATTGCATATATTATGAGCGGGATACATATATAGAGCAATGAATAAGATTAAAAGTGATATATTAATAAATGAAACCAATGGATATTCTGTAAAGTGTATCCTATGTAGATCAGTTTACACGGCATAAGCACGGACCGAGGCAATCCTGCGCATAGGGAACATTATGTTGACCTCTAGTACCAAACTCAAAAAAATAAAACAACTAGTTACAGTCGATTCTCATATCTCAACTCCTCTGATCTATACATTGTATCAGTTCAGGTCACACGTGATACAGTTCATTTTGTTTAAAACTGTCTATACAGTGAACAGACCAAAAATTGGGATTCATGGATCAATTTATATTTGGAAGAATAGCTGTGCCCTTGGACAGTCTATATTTAGTAGCACTTCCATAAGTGAAAAATCATAGATGACATTAGAGAAAATAGAAAAGACTAGCAAAATTACTTGGATATTTACCTCAAAGTTGCAAAGGGCTTCCCAGTACGCATATGATGGATGTAAGCCTCATTTAGCTCCTTGCATAAAGCTTCCTCCACACCTACCCTCACATCTATACCAGCACCTCGGAGCTTTTCAATCCCTTTGGATGCTACGATGGGATTTGGGTCAGTCATTCCCACGACAACTTCCTTAACTTTCGCATTGATAAGAGCTTCGGTACAAGGCGGGGTCCTCCCATAATGGTTGCAGGGCTCTAGGCTAACATAAGCCGTAGAGTTCTCTGCCAAATCACCTGCGTCTCTCAGAGCAAACACCTAAAAATGGTTATGATAATATTGGTTAGTATATCATCATAATGTGAGCAAGGAGCAATAGTTTCAGAAAAGTGCTATCCTCTATTAAAAAAATCCAGAATCTGTAGTTACAGATAAAAGGAAGAAATTTAAAAGAATTGAGAGGATATTTAAAGAAATGATCTGAATTAACACTAAGCTAATACTGGACCATATCAAGAATCACTATCTACTCACAAACATCTAAATCATTACATATTCTTCCAGAACTGTTCTGCACAAAAAATCATTGTTACATTCTATTTACAGCTGCACATCAACATTCGGTCAACATTCATGCTCTATACATCTACTAATTTTCACTAGAATTGTCATATCTATGCTTCAATGATCATAGAAATATTAGGGGCAGATTGTTACACACTATATGGCTAAGTACAATCTAACGACACCACAACTGTTTATGCTAGACACAACAGCATCCAACAATCCTTTTGTTCTGACAGAACAAAGACGAATCAAAACGACTTAAAAGAGTGTGAGAAATGTTCTGACCTCGGCATGCGGCTGGCCAGCTTTGGGGTGGAACCCTTCACCGACGACGCGGCCGTCGCGGACGATGACGCAGCCGACCATGGGGTTGGGGCTGGTGTGGCCTTCCGCCTTGCGCGCCAGTTCCACGCACCGCCGCATATAGTGCCTGTCCATGTCACTCCCTTGAGTCTGGCACCGCACGCTGACCGCGCGCCCGCGGCAGCCAAGTCGCGGGGCCGCGAAGCCGACGAGGGGAGGCGAGGCCACGGAGGTGGCGCCGACGGGGCGCGGGGCCAGGTGCGGACGCACCAAGAGCAAGGAAGCCATGCCTAGCGAGATCGGAGCAGGTGAGCCGAATCCAATGGAAGCTGAAAGTCGTGCGCTTGCGGCAGGCGCCCTTCTTTATCTATGCGGAGAGTTTGGCTGGGTTCGGTCGGTTTGCTCGTGGACACGAATTACCTCGTCAGCAGCCGGCCTGAACTCTAGCGATCCGGTGCTTCATCGCAAGAGGATCCGCGCTCCCAAGACGCCACCCCACGCCGCGTAGCGCGCAGCCCCTCACCGGCGGCATCGGCGCCGAGCTGCCTTTCCTCGTCGCCTCACCGTGGGCCCTGGCTTCTTCACTCCTTTTCCAGCCCCGAGCCCATCCCTCGTGTAGCCGCGCTAAGCGACCTCTGATCGCGAGATGCTTCACCCGGATTCCGCCATCGGCCTCTTCGCCGTCGTCGGTTGCGCCGCCGGCCGCTCCTTGGGCAGAGATAGATAGCGAGAGAGAGAGAGAGAGAAAGAAACGGTCAGGATCCGGCGCTGTTAGAGAACCGGCCGGGCCAAGCCCATTTTATCAGCAGAAAATTTCTACAAATCCGGCCCATAAGATATCTTCGTCAACTAATTTCGTGGTTAAGTGCTACTCGTAGAATCTTATCTCGAATGGAAAAAAAAAAAGTGCTACTGGTAGAATCCACAAGTGATTCCAGGCGCCCACGCCGGAACGAAGTGCTAGAGTCCAGGAGAGGCAGAGCGGACGGCGCCCTCCACGTCCTCGTCATCAGCCCTGCTCGTCATCTTCACCTCAATCCACAGAAATCGAATGGTGTAGTGAAGTTGCCAAGGAAGCAGTCTCCACTGCACGGCCGGGAGGCCTAAGCTAACGAGGAAGCCGTCCCTGTCCCTCCTCTTCCTCTATCCATCTACCCCTTCACTCGCTCTCCAGTTTCGCCCTTCTTCCTGTTTCGTCACCAGAGCAACAGGTAACTGCACTTCCCTGCGCATTTCTTTCTCAAGCCATATTTTGGTCCATTTCTAACGATAATGCTCGCATCGGCCTAAGGTTTTGTTGCCAGCTTCTGTACTGAATTGTAGATGCTAGTCCCTGTACTTCAGAATCGACGCACTCGCTTCTAATGATGCCTTTGGTATTCTTGTTTATTATGATCAGTTTCTCATCGCTCGTCGTTCTCAATTTCGCTTTAGCTGGGAGGAAGATGAAGATGAGCTCGTTAGATGCGACGAGGGCCGAGCTCGGTCTCGTCGTTCTGTACCTGAACAAAGCCGAGGCTCGGGACAAGATCTGCAGGGCGATTCAGTACGGGTCCAAGTTCATCAGCAGCGGGCAGCCGGGAACCGCGCAGAACGTCGACAGGTCCACGACCTTAGCTCGCAAAGTTTTCCGGCTTCTCAAGGTCACGCAAAGTACTCTCTTCCCTTCCTCTCGTCTCTTGGTAATATAACAAAAAAAAAACAACTCCACTGTATCATCATCACTCACCTAAGACGGATTTCATGTTGGATCTTCAGTGGATCAATGATCTGCACGCTCTTATCAGCCCGCCAGCCAAAGGGACTCCTCTCCCGCTGGTCTTGCTCGGGAAGGTACGTACGCGCCACTTTGTTTTCGTCAGGAATCCATGGGTCTCGGTGTCGAAATGACGCGCCAAATCAGAAAGCTCACTTGCGACTTGTACAAATGCAGTCCAAAAACGCTCTGCTCTCCACGTTCTTGTTCCTGGATCAGTTCGTGTGGGCAGGACGAACAGGGATAATCAAGGTCTGACAACATTCAAAATAACAACACTTTCTGTTACCTTTGCCGTGTGTTGAGCGAGCCTCTGTCTGATGATGTGTTGGCATGACTTTGTTCTGATCTTGTTCCTTTTTTTTTTTTTATTGGGTTCTGATCTTCTTGTTGGTAGAACAAGGAGGCGACGGACCGCGTTGCCAGGCTATCCCTGTACTGCTGGATGGCTTCTTCTGCCTGCGCGGGTTTGGTTGAGGTATAACCAAGCTGCTTTCACATCGGGTTGATGCAAATACCTGCTTCCTATCACGAACTGATTGCATTTTTCAGCTTGGAGAACTAAAAAGGCTGTCAAAATCAATGAGGAAGCTTGCAAGAGAACTGAGGGACGTGGACAAATACGAGGTAGTACATGATTATTTGCTTTCACCAACTCATCAGTAGAACATGGAGATCATTTTGTCCTTGCTTTCACTGCCGTGACTTGCAGAACAAACAGTACCGCAGCAAGATGAAGCAGTCGGATGAAAGGCTCCTGGCTCTGGTCAAGGCCGCCATGGACGTGGTCGTGGCGATCGGGCTTCTTCAGCTGGCACCCAAGAAGGTCACTCTGAGAGTGACTGGTGCATTTGGATTCATCACCTCGCTCATCTCCTGCTATCAGGTAACACTTCTGCCTCTCTTTCTTGTACAATTTTTCAGGTGTGGGAGTGAGATGCTAGTAATGCTTCCATGGATCTGCAGCAACTTCCTTCGCGCGCTCCTGCGGCCAAACTCAAGGCCTGAAGACGGATGAAACTGTACTGCTGTAGCTCAAAGGAGGTCTTCAGTCATCTCTAGATTTTAGAGCCGTGTATTTTGCCATGGATAAGCGGTTGTCTACAAGATGTGCTCACTCTGTATTTCCTTGCCCAACACTGTATTTTGGTAGTAGTATAAAGAAGCTGTACGCATGTAAGAAGTACCAAAATAAATGTACAAAAAAATAAGATGAATAAATCTTTTTGAGACAGTAATTTCTCAGATATGGTAGGAGCTCGATGTCCACCTGGGCCATTCGTCCAGCCCAATCGAGCGCCTGGCAGCCCATATTATGACCAGGCTAGATGGTTCGGCCCACCCTCGTGGCCCATTTCTCAGTTTCCTGCACAGCGCCCCGCTCTGAATGTTACTACTAACTGAAGATGGGCACGTGGCACTCTCTCTTCTACTACTCATTCTGTCATGGACAAATTCAGCCGGGCAACGTTCCCTGTGCAACTCATGGACGCGTCTAACTCTAATCCCTTCTTCCCAAGCAACGGCACTTGGAGTCCAGCAGTTTAGCTCATTTCTAACAACTTGGAGTAGTTTTGCTCAAATGGCTTCGACAACGGGCAAAATATTGGATTCCATGGCCGACTACATGGAGTCACTGTCTACTATGCGTATCAATGCCCCTATTCTACCAGGAGAATACTATGAGGAAACAAGAGTCGGATACGATGAACAAATTAGGTCCTCTTTCGAGAATTTTCACATGAATCAATTCAATTTTATAAAAGAAACACAAGATTAAGTGAGGCCTAAGCAGGCAACATTATTTCAAGTTATTGAGAAGCTCCTACACAAGCCAACATACCCTTCACCCTACTTACATTACAACCCAATATATTCAGTTAACAAACACCTGCGCAGTACGATTCCATACACAGCCCTGTATTGTTGCTGAACTTGATTTTCTTTGTACAGGTTACGGCAAAAGGAGAATTTTGCAATGTACGAGTGCTACTGCACATAAGCAGTGAAACTTTAGTTGCTACAGGGCGCGGCTACTTGCTAGCAGTACTGAAGAGGCTGCGCAGCCTGCCGCGCTCCAGTCTCTCGAGCAGCTTCGTGGCTCCGGCGACGTTCATGTCGGAGAGCTTCTTGAGGTACCCGATTGCGCCATGCGAGATCATGAGCTTCTTGCACCGCTTGGTGGACGCGAGCTCGAGGAGGCACAGGATCGCGTACTTCTTGGCCGTGTTCACGGGGCTCGGGTCCAGCAGCTGCACAAGATTTGGCACGCTCTTGTCGTCCTCCTTCATCTCCCGGGCGTTGGGAGGGTAGCTCGCCAGGCTCGCCAACGCCTGCGCGGCGACCTCGCGCGCGCCGTTCGACTTAGCCTCCAGCATGCGCACGAGCAGCGGCACGCACCCGTGCTCGCCCACGACGCGCTTCATGTTAGCCGCGCTGGAGATGAGGCAGATCGCCGAGGCCGCCGCCTGCTGCGCTCCGATTGACCCGACTTTGAGCACATGGACCAGCCGAGGCAGCACGCCCAGCGACACCAGGCTGTCGGGCGAGACGCAGCCCACGAGGTTCCGGAGCGCGCTCACCGCCGACTCCTGCGGCGACGGGCCGTCGAGGTAGAGCAGCAGGCTGCGCAGCCCGCCCTCCGACACGACGGCGCGCCTCAAGCCGTCGTCGCTGGACGTCAGGTTCCGCAGACACTCAGCGGCGTGCTCCTTCGAGCCCAGCACGGCGCCGCAATCCAACAGTCCGACCATGACACGGACAATTCCTTCGTCGGCCAGTTGCTGCCTCACCTCCGGCACCGCGGAGAGGTTCTTGAGCGCGCCGGCCGCGGCGGAGTGGGAGACGGAGTCCCCCGTCTGGCAGATCTCGATGAGCGGGCCGGCGCCGCCGTGTCCGACGATTGCGCGCGCGGTGTCAGGGGACATGGACAGGCGCTGCAGCGTGACGGCGGCCTTCTCGCGGCCGACGAGGCTGCCGGACTCGGCCAATCTAATGAGCGGCGGAAGGACCCCCTCCGACACGAGCAGCCCCTCGCAGCTCCCGGATGACTCGGCAACCTGGCATATGACCGTGGCGGCCTTCTCCCGGACCTTGGGCGACGACGCCGTGAGCAGCTGCACCATCGCGGAGACATTGGCGCGGCCGAGCACGGAGAGCACGCTCTTCTCGTCCTTCTGCAGGGCCTCGAGAAGCCCGTCCACGGCACGGTTCTTCGCCTCGGTGTGCCCGATCTGCAGCCTCGCGAGGAGCTCCCGGACGTCCGCCTGCGGAGCGGTGGTAGCCTCTGCGGGAGGCGACGGGCAGGAGGCATCGGACAGAACACCGGTCTTGACGAGCAGCGCGCAGTCCCGGAGGTTGAGGTCCAGCTTCCCTGCGAGCGCATCGATGGCGCTCTGCGTCTGCAGCTTCCCGGCGGGCGGCGGCTCCCGGCACCGCGCCGCGAGCTCGGCCGCCTCGGCGAGCGTGTCGTCCACCGACTGCAGCAGCTCACGGCAGAGCGCGTTCTTGGCGAAGCAGGGGTGGCTGGACAGGTCGGACAGGCACGCCGGGAGCCTCTCCAGCTTCGCGGCGATCGCCTTCCACCGCCCTGGAAACCCTCCCGCCGCCCTCGCCGCGTCCAGCGCCGCCGGCACCATCCTCCGGACGCGCGCGAGCGTCTCCTCCGCCGTATTCTCCCCGGCCGCGGCCGGGTCGCTCCGCAGGCTCATGTCTGCTACTAGCTCGGACGCAGCTGCAGCTCCAGCGGCCCTGATCTGGAGTGGTTGAGAGTAATCAGCACTAGCGGGGAGGATCGGACCTGATGGATATGCTGAGACGAGAGAAAGAAGCGAACAAAAGAAGCGCAGGGTGCAAGGGGACGAGAGACTAAGGAATCAACCGTCGTGTTTTTCTTATTTTATGAAACAAATCCTAATAGGAGCTTGAGTTGCGTTTAGCCATCGCAGCGTGGAAAGATGCCTGAGCGCCGCACTAAGCTATAGGAGGAGTAGATCAAAACGCGAGCTCGAGAGAGTTTTGGGTGAAGTGTCAAATCGATGCTGGCAGTGCCAAGACGGCGACGGAGGAGGAGGTAGAATGGTGTGGTCGTCACGTAAACACGCCTGGATTCTTCTGTTTGACCTGTTTTGCTATTCTAAAGCACGAACCATTAGAGCGTGTGGTGGTTTTGGACCCGAGGGGAATGAGACGAATGGCAGGCTCCAAGTACAAACGACGCGGGAGAAACGGAGCCATCCGTAGCACTGGTCTCCTGGCCGCAGATGAAGCCATGCCCATGCCCATGCCCATGCCCAACGAACCACTTGCTGCCCTGCATCTGCTTACCAACGGGCAATATTCCCATTCGGATCGGATACAGTAGAAACGAGCACGAACCGCGACCGGAGTAAGATTTGGCCCACCGCTGCTACCGCTTTCTTGTCTTGCATTTTTACTAATCGAAAGATCCCGTACTTTGGCCGCCGCGCAAGAGATCACCCCATAGTTTAACCGATGACGTGTTGTCGTCTCTTTCACCGCATCGCATCGCATCGGTGGGCCACGGAGAAAAAAAGCGAGCGGCTAAACCATTCCCGGTCTTAAAACTCACGACCCCATCATTAACCGCCAGAAGACGACGGGGGAGGGCCCGCTCGTCGGGGAGACGATGCGAATGCCTTTCCCGCGCGAGCATCTACTTTGCACGACCAATAAATAATGCGCGCATGGGCAGTGGGGGGCCGTGGCAACTGGCTAGGGTGGTGCGCGACGCACATGCGAGGCAACCTCGGCGGCGTAGGCCTACCACGTAGGGGCGAGTGGCCCGGGCTGTCAGTCATGGAGAGCCAGACCGGCAGCCTCTTTTTTTTTTTTTTTTTTTTTTTAAAAACCGGCAGCCAACGAACGGCATCCAGAGCGATCCAAAGCAAGTCAGGAACCAAGACCGAGTGACCGACCGAGTCCACTCCAAAGAGGGACGGCACGCGTTCGGAGCGATCGGGCTCTGGATCACTCGAGTGCGCGTGGCGTCGGCATCCAAAGGCGAGCCGAGCCGATTTCGCGGGGGCCCGCATGCCAGTGAGCCCAGGCGAGGTTGGACAGTTGCCAGACAGGCTGACCGGTTCCCTCGTCCCCAGGCTTCGATCAGTTCCGCTGGATTACCAATGTGTGTGCCTGCCTACCCGAGCGAGCGCTGTCACGCCTGCCCATGGCGAAATGACCACTGTGTCCTTCGTAAAAATGACCGGTGTCTCCTACAGAACGACGCGATTTCTGCAGAAAGGTTGGAGACTTGGCTTGGAAGACGAACAAACGATCGACGCCGCGAAAGGAAAGCAACCACGACCAGCAGCAGTAGATTCTGCGGCACAAAAGCGTAGGCAATCGCAGAAGCAAATACTCGACGCAGGTAAATGAAATCCGTCAGCAGCAGCACAGTCAATACTCAAATGCCAAGTGCAAGTCGAGTTCATGTCATTACCGTTGCCAGTCGCTTGGATTACAGCTGCCGCGGCCGCCTCGTTTCTTCTTCCTGCTTGACGACGGCGACGACCGAGACGCAGAGCAGGAGCAGAGCTGCGATCAAGATGGCAATCATCGAAAGCGCAGCAAAGCTTCACCACCGCCCTCCACTCGTACCCGTCTGTAACCGTTTCCGCTTTTCCAAGGCGGAGAGGTCTGCTGTGGGAGGACTGGAGAGAGCGTGAGGAAGAACGGGTGAGCACCGCATGAGGATTTGTGGTGGGTTATTACCTATTACCGCTTGACGCGTGCGGGTCGACAAATCCCTCTCCTCCCGAGCCGGCCTCCGGACAATGAGTTCTGCCACTGTCTCTGTTTGCTGTACTGTATCCTGAACATTTGGTCATCAACCTTGACCATCGGCGCCAGCCATGGCATGATCCACAGGGCAAATGTCCCAAACGCCTCCCTGACAAGGGACAAAGCATCCGACATGCGCTGGTACGCTACCTGCATAACGTCAAAGTAGACATCGAATCAGTGCACTGGAGTACTAGCAAGATCAAGATCGGATGCGTTAATGAATTAGGAGCAGTGAGTGCCATGTACTCCTAAGGGCTAACCTTAAATTGATAGTCCTAGCAACTACAGGTAGCAAGAGCCCAACGAGGTTGAAAGCACAAGTGCCCGACCAAGCAAGGTTCAGCATAAGCCAAGTGGTTTCAAGCCACTCACTTCCAAAATAAGATAAGATAGCTCAAGCACAGAGGAAAGAAAACACAAGCGGTAGGACGAAGCACACTGACCTACTAGCTCTAGCTCTGTCCAGCCCGTTTCCCTCCCCAGCACCAGCAGAAGTGAAGTAATGGTTTCCCTGTACCGCCCTATCCAAATAAGAACATGCGGCAGGATTGCGAGAAGAAATGCAGCGAAAGTCTTGTGCTCAACGGAAATGGCACCGCCCTCGCAGAGCCCCATCAAGGTACTCCCACTGTTGTTTGAGTTCTTGTTGCATTCGACTTCTCCAGCTCCGGTAACTTCTTTCTAAGGGCAATGCCTGCTGAATTCATTTGTCAAGGTTGTCATAGTTGAGGCCACAAAAGAAATTGGGAGGAAAGCAATACAAGCAGTAAGTAAAGCAAGGGGAATGGAGCTTGCAGGCGCAATCGATTCTCAGTGTGTATAGGCCTGGACGCAGGAGAGGTTCTCACCAATTATCCAGTGTCAAATTCTTTCCAATTCTTTATGGCATTCAGCCCAAAGCAGCTGGCCTGCTGGTTGCCCTTATCCCATACAGTTTACAGATGCTAGCATTGCTCAATGATCTCTGCATATAAGCGGCATGGAAGAACCAACGATGGTTCTGGGTTCCATAGCACAGGTCTAGACCGTGTGGCTTTAAGTTTACGACTGCTTCTTTGGTGTATCATTTGTAACTGCTCTGATATTTCAGTCAAGAGCAACAGGCGTGGTCATTGATTTCAGTGAACCTTCAACTGTTTATGACAATGTCAAGCAGGTATGCCAATTGTCCACCTACAACATGGAAAATGACAGTTAAGCATGCATTAGATTGTGCAGCTCTTAAGTCAAAAGATGCACAGCTTCATAGATATCGAGAAGTTCTAATGCAGATTTAAATAGCAAACTAAGTAGGACCACAACATTGCATGCGAGTAATCACAAGGACAAAGACAACTGCCATTCACAACTAAATTAGGTACTTTGTCAGGCCAATGCTGAATCATATCAGACCTCCACAAAATGCTTCTGATCGTTTTCAAGCAGAACACTTGATATGCAAGATCATACTGTTTGTCCATCTGACACGTTTATGATCAGGCAGCAGCATTTGGTTTGGGCAGCATTGTCTACGTCCCAAAAATTGAGCCAGACACAGTAGCTGAGCTGTCAGCATTCTGCGAGAAGGCAAGCATGGTAAATTTATCTTCTTTGCATTGCTTATAAAAAACATATTGGAACTATATTTAAGGCTGAAACATTATGCTCATTTCCTTATCAGGGCTGCTTGGTTGCACCAACACTATCTATCAGCTCAGTGCTCCTTCAACAAGCTCATTTCACTAGAGCAACGTTGAAATTGTGGAATCAAGACCTAAGCCGTCGGTAGGAAGCATACCTGAATCCTGATAAATCAAACACTCAACGTACCATGATATGTGTACTTTATGCTATATATTTTCAGAAAAGGAAGTGCATACCTACCAAATAACCTTCATGTGTTTAGAAAAGAAAGATCACTTTCAAAACAAAGCAGCACATGCACTCAAGCATGGTATATTTATCTCGCAGCAAATGAAAGAAGCTAAAGGAAAAAAAAAAATACAGAATTCATCAGCAATAGAAGTATTGTTATCACGAGTAACATTTCGTATTGACAGGATTTGCCTTCGCAAGATGCTATACAGTTTGCAAATAACATATCAGATCTCGGCCAGATATACAACAGGGAAGATATGGAATCTGACAATCCAGTAAGTGTTGGAGAAAAGACTTGTAACTCTTCGGTTCTAGAGATATATAGAAAGTACAACACTGTCTCTCTCCGTTTATAGCAAATTCTAAACTAACTGGTCACCTCTATAAGACCTATAACACAATAAATATGTTTTGCTTACTAATGAACAAGTATTTGTGAAAAGGCAAGAGGCCAGGTACTCGGAGAAGATGGAGTACGTGTACACAGTATGGTTCTTCCAGGCCTTACTTCTAGCACATCAATCAACTTTTCGGGCCAAAGAGAGGTACTAATAAATCTCTAATGATGTCTACCTGAAAGCGACTGAACTGAGCACATTGATTTTCAGATTTACACCATACGACATGATGTCACAAATGTTGAATGCTTAATGCCAGGACTAATTCTGGCAGTACGGAAGGTGATACGCTTGAAGGTATTAACTGGCACCACACTTTCTACATTATACTTGACACATTGTCATCTCACTTTTTTGGAAAACAATACATCTCACTTACAGGATATTGTACCATTTGCAGAACTTGGTTTATGGCCTAGAGAAGTTTTTGTAGTAGCATCCCGTGCATCAAGAGAATAGGAACGTCATGCTGTTCAATTGTGGGGATGGACAGGATCATAGTATCAATTTCCAGGCATGTGCTACATATTGTGCAGGCGTAATTAGTAGCACATGCCTGGAGAAGTTCTGTAGTGCTATTTTACTCTGGGCACTGACGTACATGCAACTATCCTCTCAGAGCATATGTGGAAATTTGAGGTCAAGCACATAGCATAATCCCAACTCAAATCCCCTGCGGCTATTCCATCCATTCAATTGTGGCGTAGTAGCTTTTCAGCAGAATGATATTTAGGACAGAGCCATCCAGTCTGCAGAGTCAAGTAGGACTGTAGGAGCAAGCAACAACCAACAACTCACCATACCGACGAGAAGATCGACGATCAACCTCAAGGTTCGCAGGGAGGAACGTGCGATGCTAAAGGTCTCGCGGTCGCCATACATTCCCACTGAGCAGCACGGCAATCGCATCGCCACCCGCGGGTCCGAGGGCCGCGAGCTGGCGACGCGTAAATCAGATCCAACGAATCGCGAGAGCCGGCGAACCGGAAAAGCGGCAGCCTAGTGCCAGGACCGAGGGGTGTGGACGGGTTCGACCTCGCGCTTGCGCTGGACGGAAGGAGAGGCGCCGACGGCGTCGCGGCATGGGCGGATCGCAGCCGGAACAGGAGGCGTTTTGCAAAACACTGATCCATGTAAGGTTCAATTGCAAAATGCTCAGTCTCACCCGCAACCGTTCAGGCTCGCCGGACGCGGCGCCCTTCGCGTGCACGGTGCACCGCGCACTCCAACCGTTCCAGTCAGTGGGCCATGGCAGTCCTTGTAACCCTTTTTAGGCCTCAATGAAGCGTGGCAGTTCTTCTTGGGCCGAGTCTTCTGCTTGCCTATCGACTACCGTCCCCGTGGATCCCCCTCACCTTCTGTCTCTGCCTTTTCTTTTGACGTCTCTCACACGATTGAAGTTTATTACAATCTCTGTCATCAGAACTAGGAGTATACAAATTTGCAGTCTCACAGAAATTAATTTCATCTATTTCATTGTAAGATCAAATTCTTTGAAGTACACGTTTGGACCAAACTATAGGCCCATTTGACAGAGCTCACAGCTTTTAATTTTCGGTCAAAATCAGTTCAAATACTATTTTTTAAAAGAAGTGATTTTTGTCTAATTTTATGAAATAATTTTTTAAAATAAACTAAAAAACTGAAAGCTGAAAAGATTAGCTTTATCTAATTCTGTTAAGTGATTCTCCATCTTGATCGAAGTTTATGCAAGAAAATCAACCACAGAATCACTTCACAAAAAATCAATCAAAAAATCAGAAACTGATAGCTTTGTTAAAAGAGCCCTATATCATAAAAAAAATAGAACTACTCATGTTTTATATCTGGATGAAAAATACAGCTAAGCTCAAACACTCCATACTGGTTCCTCAGCAATAAGCACCGTGTGAGCTACGTATATACAGATGTTTTCATAGCATACAGTTAGCCCAAGATAAAAATGGTACTGTATATGCTACTTATATTCTCAAAAACTATAACGTGCACTCTAATGCAGAGTCAGTGTCTCGCTGAAGTCAAACCATATCACTTCTGAGTTCTAACAGTATTTTCTGGCTCGAAGCCTTTCGGATATATCAGCACCGAGTCAACGCACAAGCCACCTTTCGTGTGCGTGCAGTCGATCTGTGCTAGCGAGAACTTCAATTTCATCGCTTGTTCAGAACTCGATGCGACGAAGTCGCCAACATGGTACAGAACCCAGCTTCCAGGCTTGTCCAGGTAGCACTGGGACGACGAGTGCTGGCCATCGGAGGTCCAAAACTGGAAGCGCACGGGCTTCTTGTCCCAGCCATGGATCTGCTCTGAGCTGCAGATACGGCGGCCGAAACGCGAGGAAGACTTCCCGAGATGAAGCCTGAAGCAGAGGCTGTAGTTCCCTCGGGGGAAGCAGAAATCGACTTCGCCGACCACCTCGAACCACCAAATTTGCTGGAGATATGCAACGGAATGGAACCTGGAAGAGAGATGGTTCAGCTTATCTTCACCATAGATTATACTTAATTCAGACAAGAAGTAATCAGGTGTCCACAGTCAATAGCCTGTGTTGCTCAGGTGTCAGTATGACTGGCAGATATTTATTTGAAGGGCTATTTAATTACATGTCATTACAATTATGTAATATACTGTCACTTACAGAAAAACCTTGTAAGTGTACGGCATATAAGTTTAAATAGCATATTTTAAATTTTAAAAAATTGTAATGGCACATGTCAAGTTAATCTTTATTTGAACTCATAGCTGGTTATAAACATACACCGGAAACTAGAAAATTGAAGCTGCAGCGGCGGCAAGAGAACAAATACAACTTCAAAATGGTAGGAACAATGAAAACAAGCTGTGAGTTCAGGCTGTTTACCTGGATTCAGTAGTTGGCATGTGAACCCAGTATCTCCTGTCATCAATCCCCGTTATCACCATCGCTTTCGACGACAGGGCCAAACAAACTCCACCTCTGCTCTTCTCCAACCAGAATTCCTGCCGGACAGAACATAAAGAACACATTGGAAAGTTCGTCCATAAACCGAGCACATAAGTAAAATATTCTATTTTGGCTACCACAACTAGGTAGCAGTAGCTGCATATATTTCACGTTAGTCAAGGGTAAAGTTTGCACAACCATGATGATTTTATTTTTTTTAAAAAAAAGAGCGCCTCACAGTTTCACAATCACCGACAGATTCTTAGTAAGATTACAAAATTGAACTATGAACTGGTTAGCAATTGAGTTATAAGAAATCAAAATTTTATCTACAATTCAAAAAATAAAAATAAAAATTGAAAGCTAGATACAAGAAACACCTTTATTGAGGTAGGAAACTATCTTTGCATCAACTTAGCACAGAGAGAAATAGTAAATGAAGACGATTCGAATCTCAATCGTTGCCTTTCAAACTTCCAAAACGAACCTCAAGAACAGCAGAACAACACCTGATTTAGAAAATAGAAGTGGAACGGAGTCCATGCATGCAAGAAGAACAGAGAGACTCACCCTTTTGCCATCATCAAACGGCACAGGCTTCGCGAGCCTCGCGAAGACGTCCTTCCTCCCCATCTCGCTCTTCTTCTCCCCCTCCTCCTCCGCAGCATTGAGGAACCCCAGGAGGTAACCGTAGTTCTCCGGCAGCTTGGCCTCCCACACGAAGTCCGCGGCCGCGGCACCGCGGAACGCGCGGTTCAGCCGCGCCAGCCGGCATATGTCCGGCGCGTCAAGGTGGAGCAACACCCCGGCCGCGCACAGCTCCGGCAGGTCGCCCAGCCCGGCACGCGCCACGTCGCCGGGCGCCGTCGCCGTCAGGTCCGACGCGCCTGCGCCCATGTTGACTCTCGCGGTGGCCTCCAGTCGCAACTACGCTCTCAGAGCGTGACTTAATTGAGTTCGCGCACGCCAATAGGGAGCTGACGCCTCGTCCAGGAACTGGATCCCGTATCGAGTTCTTGCGGAATCAGTACACGAAAGGCGCGGCGCGAGTTCCCGCGATTCCACGCACCCGATTCGAGCAACTGGTAACTGTCGAGCTCAGGCACAGCGCCAGGAATATAGCAGCGGCTCAATCGAAAGCAGCACAATATGGAGGGAATAGCATCGGATGCAAGAAGCTTTGTGGGAGCGGGAGAGAAGTGCGGGCAGGGACAAGTGCATTTTATGTTTGACTTCCCTGACTATGACCTCCCCAAAACTCGGAACAATTGCGGACAACTCCAGCAAGCTCCAGGCTGAACATTTCTCCAGTGATATGCTGAATTAAAAGGTTCCTAAAGGGGGTAGCGAGGAAAAACACGTATATCAACTTCTGGATTTATTCTTGTCGAAAAGAAAAAACTTCTGAATTTATTCTAAGCAGCAGAGCTACCAAGCTTCTCTCTTTAAAAAACTGTTAGGTATTCTAAGCAACAAAGGTGACCTTTCGGCCACAATAATGAAAGCCGCCCCTCATTCCTGCTTGTTAGCCAACGAATTTAGGTGGTTTTTTGCTTGCTCAAAAGCGCAACCTAATATTCCGGATGCCTATTAATTAATAGCAGCGCTGCTCCTCGTGAAGAGAAAAAAAAGAAAGAAAAAGAACTCCGGGGTGGATTCCCTACATGTTCATAGGCAGCAAATCTAACGAACCCAGGATCCCACGAAACCATAATTTGGTCTGCCTTGGTGTAAAGATGAACGTTCATTGTTGCTATTCGGCCCCGGCCACGCTGCTTAATCTAGTTTTATAACATCTGCAACCAGAAAGTAGTTAATCAATAAGCAGACCCCAAATCACATGTGGCTGAATTATTGTGCCCTCTCTGTTACGTGTGGACAACGGTTTTCGCAGACCCTCAGTATATCTTTAATATATATATTAAAGCGCAAACGCTCTCTCTAACCCTCATTACGCCATATCACTTTAAAAAATATTAATCATCAAATTAAAATCTAACGGTGAATATTAAAAACAAGAAAAAAAATCTTTTCTCCACTCAATGTAGAAACGTGCTTCTACTCGGTGAGAGCAGGTATGAACGGTCGTGCTATTACTCTAAATTTTTCAGGTTTAACATAAATTTTGACTATAGTCATATTTAATTTTTAATAAATTTCATATATTATAATTTGCTTTATTATTAAATTATTTGAATCACAACTTAAAATTTTACATATTTAAATTAATTTTTTAGATAAGTTGAATAGTCAAAGGTTATATTAAAAATTCAACGGTAAACAATTTATGAATAGAGAGTGTATGTGTTTGTACATATGGACAATGACATAGATATAATAAATTAACTGTAACTGTTTTATTAAATCAAATTTACTTTTGCTATAGATTCAATAAAATTATTCTAAAAGATGTAAGAGAAATTCTTATAAATTTATTCTACTTCTATGTTTTGTAAGTATATGACAAAATTAAAAATCTTTATATGTAATGAAAGTGTATATTTAGATAACTTAAATTGTTTTATCTGCTTTAAAATGCTCTTTGATTATTATGAGAACTAAGATTCAATCTTTTTTCCACTTACAACTCCGGTTTAAAAAAAATAATAGCTTTGAACACAATGTTTTAATCAAATATTACCAATATAAATTAAAAATAATTTTAAATTTATTAAGTTACAAAATTAGAAATAATGTGTTTTAAAATACTTAAAAGTACACCGATGCTATATTTTATTAAATATTTTATATATAACAAGGGTCACACTTATACTTTGAAGACCATGTCGACAACTTTTTTTTGAAAACAGAGTATATGTTTATGAAACTTTGTCATCTATACCAAAGCAACTATACTTCTATTTGTTAAATAATATATTTAAAATATACTGCTTTAACTAAGAGTGCAAAAAAAAACATACATAAAAAGCGCGGCAATTGCCGCGTAGATTTTCTAGTTTTCTACTAATTGCTTCATCAGCCAAAATAACAAGTCGGCATAAATAAATTTCAGCAAAAAAAAAAAAAGATCAGTGTCCATTTCGCTAAGGTCTTGTTTGGTTGGGCTCTGGTTTTTTAAAAACAGCTTTGGCTCTGACTTTTTTTAAAAAAAGGCTTTTATGACTCCAATTTTGACTGTTTAAAAAACGTTTGACAGAACAACTTTTTTGTGAGTTTTTTTATTTTGAAAGAGTAAGTTACCAAGAGAAAATATCACGTGGACGAAGGAGCCACATGGAAGTCACAATTTTTTTTTTCTCCTTACTTCACCTTAGCTTCTCTATAAAAAAAGAAAAAAAAACAGCTCTTTCTAAAACTATTTGATAGTTCAAGCCGACCAAAAAATGAATAAAAAAGTCATACCAAGGACCTAAACTGAATGTTTGTTTGCACGCTGGTGGAAGAAATAAGCAAGATATTATACTACTCTAACAAATAAGCCCTGCATACTTTTCCTTCCATCCACCAAACAGAGTCTACTCCTGGATCATAGACGATTTTGCAAAAGCGCATCGTACTCAACCACCGGCCTGCCTGCATCAGAAACGCAATTATTTCTACTTAATCACCATCATCATCGATGCCACGTCGGCCTCCGAATTTAAAACCCGATAAAGTCCATGCATTTTTTTCCGGCCCCTGACAGAATCGAAAGGATACCCCAAATGCACACCTGCTCGTTCCAACAAAAGATCAAACTCGACAACTTGCACTTTCAGCCGACGCAAGGTCCCCGTAACCACTCTCCAATCGGAGCCCGCCCTGGGACTGCCTGTCTCACGCGCGGGGCCCATGTGTTGTTGCAACGGATAAAACCGTATCAAAATATCGCTGTGCCACCTGCACAGGTGCGTGGATCCGAGTCAGCTCGCGCGGGAGTGGGAGGGTGGAAAGAACATAGTGCTCGAGATGTGGTGCTTTGGCTGTAGCAGGCCTTTAATTGTGTGGCTGGAAATCAGTGGTTTAGCTCCTGACGCTTCGGGTTATCTATCGCTTCTTGGAGCTTTGTCGCCGGTGCTACTACTAAGAATTGGTGTTTGTCCCAGGTGTGGTTTGGCGTTTTCTCTGCTGGCCAGGCAATTCGATTCGATTACCAATGGCTGTGTGATTCTTGTTGTACCCGTGGCTATGGAGCTGCAGTGCTGTTTCGTCAGATATTGATCGGGGGTAAATCAGATATCGAATGACCGTCAGCTGAGGTTATGCTTGCCGTCCAGACTGAAGAATCGAAGTATCAGATTCTACCATTATTAAGCCGGAGATGGGTTCAGGCGTTCCTAAATTCTCGGTTGTTGATCAAACCGCTGCTGCTGCTGATTTGGCTCCGACGCAGATCTGGTACCACCAAATAAGAACGAAATGCAACCACTCGCTGATTTTATTTTATTTTCAAGCTGGAATCTAGTACTGCTATTATCCGCATGAAACTCCATGGCACGGAAGCCATGGAGAGAAGCACTTCCAATTCATTAGGAAAGAGAAATGAGAATCGAATCTGGTGAGCTCAGACGCACGACAGCGCCTTTGCCATATGAGCTATCGCTCCGCCCTCTGCCCAGAAACGCAACAACAATTGACGCTGACAGTAGCTGGTTTCAACACTGTGTGGCAGCTCATTTCATCAAGGCGAGGAAAATTACATATGAAAATTAGAAACAGTTTCAGCTGAAAGATCAGATCACAAATCTAAGGTCAGTTGGTCCAACAAGCCAAATCGAAAGACAACCGAAGGCGGGAGCGGATTCAGACATCCCGATCGACCATACCCACTGTAGTCAGGCTCCGCCTCGCTAGTCTTCCGCCGCTTCTTCGAGCGCACACCCTCCCTAGCGCCAGTGCGGCGAGAGGTGTGGAGCTCGACGGCGGCCTCAGCAGCCGAGAACATCAACGCGCCGCTCTCAGAGGGCGCCGCAAAGAGGCTCAACACTCGTACGGACTTGGCCAGGGTCACTGTCTTCGACAACAAACATTAGGCCCACTAGCCTGGTTTTTTTACTGGGCCCAAATCTCAAACATGGTTGTGGTCTCACAATTTCCCAAGAGGCAGCTCTACCGAATCGGCTCCAACAGTGCTCAGCCCAGATATGACATTACCGATGTACCCGTATACTGTTTGCATAAATCGCAAGTCCGTCCCTCTTCCCTGCGCAGCCTGCTCTTCTCGGCGCCTTCCCCTGATTCCGCGCCCCTCCAGGCCTCCACCATCTCCTCCCACCGGCCACCACTCCCTGTGTCTAGGGTTTTGCTCCAAACCCTAGCTGCGATCCCACACTCATGGACGTGGAGGGCGAGATGCCCGCCGCGGCGGCCGCAGCGGCCGCAAACGGCCTGGGCGCGGAGGCGGCCGCCCCGGCGCCGTTCTCCGCCGAGCAGCTGGACGTGGAGGCGTACGCCGCGCAGTACTCGGGCCGGACCCGCCTGGCGCGCCTCATATTCATCGCGGACAGGTGCGGGGTCGAGGCGATGCAGCTCGAGGCGCTAAGGATGGCGTACGACGAGATCAAAAAGGGAGAGGACGCGCAGCTACACCGCGACGTCGCCCTCAGAATCAACGGCCGCCTTGGCCCGCGATACGACCTCGACCAGGCTTGGGTTAACACCGTCAACCGCCGCGTCGAACAACGCAAGGAGAAGCTTGAGACTGAGCTCAACGGTTATAGGGTGCGGAAGCCCGATCCCCCCCTAACCGTGCCTTTTGCCTGTTCAGATTAAATTGCCTAAATCACCACTAGCTCGTTGACACTATTATTCTTTCCTCGTTTTTGATTCGGTTGGTTTCTCTTATTGAATTTATTTTGATTTCTGTTATTGCAGACAAATCTTATCAAAGAGAGCATCAGAATGGGCTACAATGACATGGGCGATTTCTTCTATGCTCATGGCAACCTTCCAGATGCCTTCAAAAGTTATATCCGGACACGGGACTACTGTACCACTTCCAAGCATATTGTTCAGATGTGCATGAATGTGATTCTGGTTAGCATTCAGCTGGGACAGTTCGCACATGTTTCAAACTATGTCAGTAAAGCTGAGCAAACTCCAGACTTGCTGGACCCTATCATCGTGACTAAGTTGCGAGCAGCTGCTGGATTGGCTCACTTGGCAACAAAGAAATACAAACTTGCAGCTCGTAAGGTTAGCCGTGTAGAATTTCACTCCAGTTAAATTGTTATGATTTTCATTTTCTAATCCGTTAGCATGTTTTGCTAATTTCTGGACATAGTTCTAAAACAATCTGGACCAACAAATCAGTTTTTTGTATTAATAAGCTTCATAAATTACATGAGTACGATGTCAAGACTTGTACCTTAAGTTGTGCTTTTCCTCTAGTTTGTTGAGACAGGTATTGAACTGGGAAACAACTACTCTGAGGTTATCGCGCCACAAGATGTGGCTGTTTATGGTGCCCTTTGTGCACTTGCTTCTTTTGACCGTTCAGACCTCAAGGTTCGCCTTTTCTATAGTACTTTTATTTTTGGTGGGACATGTTCCTTCCATATCATGTTTTACAGTATGATTGAATTTATACAGAGCAAGGTCATCGACAATGTCAACTTCCGCAACTTTCTGGAGCTGGTGCCTGAAGTTAGAGAGTTGGTTAATGATTTTTATGCGAGGTATGACGCTTCAGAATTGTCTTATAGTCCATCTCCATCGTTAAAGGAAATTATTCTTGCACTTACTGAAGTCATGATAAATGTATTTGCAATATGTATTTTCAGAAAACGAGGATAGTGTTAATCATTTTAGATTTTCCTGTTTCATTGCAGTATGAGGAAGTTAACATTTGTATCATTGCACTTAGGCTCTATTGATATGAGTGATAATTGAGTGCTAAATATCATGTAGTATGGTGTTCATATTGATATGAGTCTAGCTGTTTGCACATGAAACCAATTAAACGGTGCCTTCTCTAGGAATCTAGGAACAAAATGCTTTCTATGCTACTGCTATTACTGTCGTCTTAAAGGGTTTGATGATTCACCAAATTTGCATGTTTAAACTGTTAGGCTATTTCAATCGGGTAGAATTGTGAGACACGGACTTTTGGGGGATCATCTCAATTACCATGAAACCTTATTGCTTAATGAAATGTTTATTAGTATGCCCTGTACTGAGTCACACAAGTATTAATGTTGAATACACAATAGCGCTCTCTCATTTTCAAAATTGTGTTTTTGAGCCTTTTGGATTCGAGCTTCCATTTCATGCTTGTAGGGTACTAGTATGTATTTTATCAGATTTGTCTGTTAAACTTTCCAAGTTTCTAACCATGAAATGCAAATCTTCAGTCGCTATGGATCATGCCTGGGCCATCTTGAGAGGCTAAAGCCTAATCTGCTATTGGATGTCCATTTGCACGAGCATATAGAGACTTTGTATACAGATATTCGCCACAAAGCCATCATACAGTACACACTTCCATTTATATCTGTTGATCTTAACACAATGGCTGCTGCCTTCAAGACTTCTGTGTCCATGCTGGAGAAGGAACTAGCTGCACTGATCACTGAAAACAAAATACAGGTTCTTTATAATATCCTGACATTACGTACTCTGAGATCTACACATATTTTTTCTGAGTTGATTCTAACTGAAACTTTTGCAGGCTCGAATAGACTCACACAACAAGATTCTTTACGCAAGGCATGCTGACCAAAGAAACACAACTTTTCAACGTGTCCTCCAAACTGGCAACGAGTTCGAGAGAGATGTGAAGTCGATGCTTCTGAGAGCAAACCTTCTGAAGCATGATTGCAGTCAAAGGACTGGACAAAGGAAGGTGTGAGGTTGCTAGGCACAGCTGTGTGGCTCTCATTTTGGAACTATTGTTACAAATTAGCTTGTCTGACAAGATGCTTGCCCTCATGATGAATCTGGCTGATGACTGGACATGCTAATTTGTCTAAATGCCTCAGTTTTTTTTTTTTTGTCCTGAATATGTTACTGAAATGTTCTTTTGAGATCATGGATGTCTCAGTGCGCCGTTTAGTCTTGTTAATTGCGTGGGCATCATTTAGTTTGAACCCTTAAATGCTTTGAGATGGGTACTCGTACATGTAATGAGTGCAAGCAGATAACTCGGCGGTCGATGAATTGATCTTTTGAACTATTCTTATTTTAGTGTTTAGTGTCGACCTCGTGGGTCTTCAACACAACATAGAGCCCTAGATGCGCTATAGTGCTATACTCTGAACCAGCGGCCCGTTAGATTCGTCCCTTTAGCTTCTTCGACAGATGATTGCCGTGTTTTTTTTAAAATGATGAGTTTCTAATGTGACTTTGTTTCTTGGCTGCGCTGGGAAGTGCTCTGTATTAATTTGTATATTAACCAGTAACCACGAGCTGGCGTAGTCTGCTTCGTTTGTACTAACCCGTAAACTTCGTTTTGCAGTGAGTGCTGATAACGACCCTCTTGGTCAAGTGGAATCTCCGGCATGTGCCAAGTGGACTTCAAAGTTGACATGTTGAAGATGCACTGCTAGCCTGAAGGCAACAGGCAGTGTGAGAAAGGCACTTGAAAAATGTTGCTCACATTTGAATGATGTATTGACAGATCATACATTGATTCCAAACCTCAATAATTGCAGTTTAAAAGAATGAATCAAATGAACAAGATATGAGATCCGACGAGTACTCGACCACCGAAAGCTATCTACAACACCCGGAAGGAATACATGTGTATGCGTAACGCTGGTACACGAAAAATCTCATGCGTTTCGTGTTGTGCGGATTGATCAGTTGGTGCAGGTCCATCTGGACGTGGGCACGCAGCTGAGGTAGCGGCACCACTCGCAGCTGTCGTTGGCGTTGGTGCCGCGGAAGAGCATCGCCATGCCGAACGCGAATCTGCAGACAAGAGAGACACGGAAAGAATGAGTTCATCGGGTCAACTGGTCTAGTCCGCCGACAGAAACTGAACCGAATGCGCGGGTAGTGGTTGAGAACTCGAGATATAAAAAATGTGGTGCACAGCGTCGTTGCCAACACGGTGCGTGCTGCTTGGTTGGTGCTTTGGAGGGCAGAGTTGTATCGAGCTGTCACTATTTGATTATGATCTCGGTCACATGATTCCAGACGTATCACACCAATTAGTGATTGTGCTAATTTCAAAATATTTATAGTCGCCTAGTTAAGCCATCCCTTGACTACTTGCCTTGTAAAATACTCCACTCCAGCAATGGATGCAAATTTCCCGGTAGCTAGTAAGCCTAGTTTATTTTAGTGGTAAGATTGACTTATAGGTTACTCGCTCGATCGTTGGGTTGATTTGTTGCTGGAGTAGCTAAAAACGGATGAAATCGAAAGCATACTCTTTGTGATACGAAGAAGTTATAGCGAATGCGTACCCGACGATGACAAGGGTCAACGCGACGGCGAGCAAGATCCACTGGTACATGAGGTACTTCTTGGTGGTGCACGCGGTTCCCGCCGGCATGCTGTAGCGCTCCATCCAGCCGAAGTGCGGGCGCATGAGCACGACGAACCCGAGCAGGAACCCCGTCACGAACCCGCCGATGTGGGCGAAGTTGTTCACGTGCGGGAGGATGCCGATCACGAGGTTCACCACCACCACCGACAGGAGGGTCATCACGGCCGCGGCCTTGTTGGTGTAGATGGTCCAGTTGGTTAGGAGCTCCGAGACCATGGCGCCGAGGAGGCCGAACAGGGCGCCGGAGGCGCCGACGGAGATGGTGTTCCTGATGAACAGGGAGGTGAGCACGCTGCCGCCGAGACCGGACAGGAGGTAAACCGCACCGATCCTCACTGAACATCCAAAGACAACAGCGTGCAGTTTAGTGATCAGCATGGGAACAAAATCGAATGAACTGCTAGAGAGAGAAAAAAAAAACTGGAAGAGATCGAACGGGACTCACCGTATCCGAACTGCTGCTCGAGGCGCATGCCGACGAACATGAGGCTTAACATGTTGACCACGAGGTGCAGGACGCCGGCGTGCAGCCACATGCTGGAGATGAGGCGCCAGCCCTGGTGCTGGTGCACGACCTTCTCCCACACAAGGGCCCCCATCTTGGTGAGCCTGCAGAAAACAAAGAGCAGGCAAGTACAGCCGTCAGGTCCCATCGTCTCTGCTTCAACATTCTCTTTTTTTCTCATCTCATGTCGACAGGATCCCTGTTCCCAAATGACGCATGGAACTGTGGGCGCAGCAGCGCCCACAGCGAAACAGAGCCAGCAACAGGTTCGTTGCACTCTGGTTCTGAATGAACAGTGTAACTAAGTGGTGGCCTACTTGGGAGTATTTTTATTCTCAATTATCAGAAATCCCTCTAGTGGAGTAATGAATCATTTCCAGTTCTGGATCTGAACTACTCCTACTTCAAAATAGAAATATTTTTTGAGAATCTATCGCCTTGTTTATCGTAACCAGCGAGAAGACATATTACGGCGCTATACATTGGAGTATGGCCTGCAAAGATATAAATCTTTCTTTCAGAAAGGGAACAGGAACACAAAGAGAAGCAGGCCAGTGAATGAAAATGCAATCCGCGTTGGCGCATGTGCACTATTAGTTGTCAGTTGTCACCCGAACTGGAAAGCTGCTCTGAGTGAGAAGGAAACCCAGATCGTAAAGAAACGCATAATGATCGATCCCGTAGTACAGCTACAGCACCAAGTAAAAAAAGCCTGGTGTATGTTTCGAACTTTGCATAGAAGCAAAGCAATCAGCGAACCATGCAGTAGTTGGTTCAATCGCAGTCGCAGAGGTGGTATTAGTTACTCGTAGAACTCAAGTAATTAAACACAAGAGGAACTGAACATAAGAACGACACTCACGTCGCGGATGAAGGTCCGAGCAGCGGGTTCTCGCGCAGCGGCTGGAATCGGAACCTGCCGAGGAAGCCTCCGATGCACTTGCCTTGGCGTGCGGGCGTGTGCGCGGGGCAGTTGTTGACGTACATGGTGACGATGAAGACGGTGATGTTGGTGACGAAGATGACCGGGACGAGCCACGGCACCCACTCCCGCTCCCCCTCGTGCTGCGGGTACAGCGGCGACGGCACCTTGCCCGCCTCCTTCTTCACCCCGCCCTTCTCCAAGTCGCCGCGCGTCGCCATCGTTATGGTTCGTTTTCGCGCGTCCGCTAGCCTCTTGCGACGATTGAGATCGGTGTGTGCTGTGGACCTTGTGGTGGGAGGAGGAAGGGAGAGGGATGCAAGGCAGCGTCCGTGAGGTCTGCGGCGAGGGAGGTGGTGTAGCGAGGAGGACGGGGAGGAGCGGGCGGGAATAAATAAACGCGCGGCAGGTCTCGGCTCGCGGGACGCGGCTCTGTTCACGGCGGCGGGCGGAGGGCCCTGTTCAAAAGGGGGGAAAAAAAAAAGGCGAAACCGTGTGGAAGAAAAGGAGTGTGAGTTGGCTGGGCAGCTCAGCAGCTGCAGGTAAAACCTTACTGCGCTATCAATGGCCGTCAGATACGAAACGAACAGTTTGGGCTAACCGACGTGGGTAACTGCTACGAATAAGAGCACCAAAATTTTGGGGCCGTGATCTGATCTGAGTCACGAAGATCCCGTCCATCCTTGCGCATGTGGTGAATGTCAACTGTTTGACATTTAACGGAGCGTGGGTGACCATGTGAAGTTATTTGTTTACATAGTTTTCTGGCACCATGGATTATTCATGCTCCTACACGAGAAGGCGCTGCTGCTCGTCCTACTACGATTACCTGTCCAGTGATGATGATGATGATGATTCGTGTCATCTAGCATAATTATAATCGGTTTAGAATAATCTCGAGCTAACGAATGATGATTAAGGGAAAGGAAGGGAAGTGCCCAAATTGCTTTTTCTGGGAGAGCCATTCTGTAACCCGGTTGGCACCGACAGGACAGAGCAAGGCGTGTGCAATTCGGACGCATGCATCCGATGCTTCCTTACGCGAAAAGCAAAAGACCATCCATCCTGCTGTCCCGTAGGAGAAGTTCTGCTCAAATGGCGTTCATTTCTTCGTGGCCGTCCACTCGCCTGATGCCGCGCGAATGAAACTTGTGCGGAAACTGCCGGTCCACACGCATTTGTCAGGCGGTCAGCGAAACACCCGAACGGAAAGGGACGGGGTGCTTCGTGCGCGGTGAGTTGGAAGAGCCGCCGCCGCAATTGGGGACGGCCGGACGGTATGCTGCCGAGAGAGGCAGCGCTGTTCGCTGCTGGCATTGGACGGTACGGACGCGCACAGCGCTCCATGTTTTGGTGATGGGTTGTCGACGGCGGCGGCGGGCGAGGGCCCGCCCTCCCGTCCGTCGGCCATGTGCGCCGAACGATCTAGCGACCGGCTGGCAGTTTCCCTGGGTGTCTTCTCATGTGGCCCTTCCCCCCCAAAATAAGGTACACTATCTCTGATTCAATGACAAGATTCTGCCTCCTATGATGAGGTTCATGTATCTTTTCTATGAATGATTTCGCCCCTAAATGATCAACGGTTCGTTGGGACGACCCGGAACAAGAGGTCATCAGAACAACTCCACCAAATCTGCCGAAATGAGTCAAAAGACTTAGTTGCCTAAGATTATTATTGAACTAAAATTGAAGCATTTAAATTCACAAAAAAAATAAATCGCAGTATTTAACTATACGAATGGCAAAAACAAAAAAAGAAAAAAAAAGAAACGGGACATGAAAAAAAAAAGGCAGCTCATGAATTGGTGGACTGTGTAGCATGAACGGCTGTTGCTGGGCTCGATAGCTATCCTTGCCGGCATAGGCCACAAACGGTTTAACGTTGCCGCCCATTCAACGTCGGATAGGCTTCTAGTCAAAATTCGGCCGAGGCCCAGCCGCCCGATGCGGTGATTGCCTGATGGCCAATTTCTTTCAGGTTTCGATCGGAAATTGAGGTGCCAATTCTTTTTCTCTCTTCTTTTTTTTTCTTTTTTTTTTTTGGGAGAGGTGGAATCATTGAGGTGCCAATTCTTGTTCGGCATCAAAGAGATCTTTAGATATGCTGGTTTAAAACAAATGCATTTATGCTTTGTGTTCGTTGCTCTTGCATCCGTCATAATCGACACTCAGGGACAGAAGACAAGCCCTCACAAAAAGTAAAGATATGTGCCTGTGAATGTAATGCATTCTATATAACTCATTTAATTTTAAGGGTCAGTGCTGTGAAGCATATACTTTTGCTGGTCACTGTGACCACACGATTACATAACAAAACAGTCAATCTTATAGTTACATGTTGATATGACCAAAGACGGCTTTATAATAATTAAATGAACTAATGCACCAGAGCACTATTTGAGCTAGCCAACACCATTTGCTGCTGCTGCTGTTTGAGCCAGCTGAAGTCGCCTGCGCTCAACTTCAACTCAACCGAAAAGGGTCTTGAGCACGGTGTCTCCCAGCCCGGGGACTCCGGACATGAAGTGCCCCGTGCCGGGGAGCTCGTGGTAGTTGAGCCAGCTGAGCCGGCTGGCGAGGTATCTCTGCAGCACCACCGGCACCAGCCCGTCCTCGTCGCCCTGCCACAGGTGGACGGGGCACGGAGGCTTCGGCAGGCTCATCGGGTCGAACTCCCACTTGCCGAACATCACCATCATGTCGCGGTAGTATGACTCGTGGATGCCTTGCTGCGTCGCAAGCTCCCGTTTCTGCACCACGCAAGAATAATAAGAAAATGGTGTTTTTCAGTACTACTACTTGATTGAAGAACAGATAAAATGATCCCATCTTCTTGATTCAGTTGATTGGAGTGGGGAAGAGGTAGTCACCTTCTGGAGCGTGCCGTCTTCTGTGAGGGTGCGGCGGATCTCGGCATCGCGCTTGTTGGGCAGGTATGTGGTGTTTGCGACGACGGTGGAGGTGGGCAGCCAGCTCTGCTCCATCCACCAGTGGAGGATGCCGGGAGCGTGGTGCGACACGCGCAGCGCCCACTGGTCGCCCACCTCCTGCTTGGCGTACACCTCGGCGGCCACGTCCGCGGGGAACCCTGGCCACCAGTAGTTCACCACTGGGGCCATCATCGCCGCGCCAGCGATCCTGCACAACGCAACACAATGATTCGCATTTGGTGAGTACTCGTACAGTACAATGACAATGACAGTGCGATGCGATCTTGACAGCATTGCGTTGCTCACCTTTCTGGAATGTACTTGAGGGCGCCCCAGACGGCATGGCAACCGAGGGAGATGCCGATCACGTAGAACTTGGGGCCAAGTCCCAGCGCGTCGGCGAGCTCCTCCACGTCCAGCGCGGCGCTCTTCACAGAACGGTTGGGGTTCGGGTCGCTCTCGCCGTACCCGGCGCGATCAAAGCCCACCATGTACACGCCCAGCTCCTCGGCCACTTCCTGAAAGTCACAGGCAGATCGAATCAGGAGTTTGTTTTAACTTGTTGAAAAAGAAACAATTTGTTCAGTGGAACTGCAACCGTAAAACTGTTCACCACCAAATGGCTTGTTCAGGTCAAAAAGGCCACTTTTTGAAGAATTGACGCGTGTGATAGCAGTTAGTCCATCATCAGATACTTTCGAAATGCAAAGAGTGGGTAGGTTCGTTTGGACTTTGCTTTCCATCTAATCAACCAATTCGGTCTACTGGACAGCTATTTTTCGATAGAATTCATACCGAAAAGGGCATGACAAAAAAAAAATAATGATCAACACCTGCTGAACAGTTCGAAGGGACATGGACGAGCTCAACAAGCACCACAGGTCCACAACGCTATGTTGCTATCAGAGATTTTTTTTCCTATAGTTTTCTTCTCTTTCTGATATGCAAATTGCAATAGGAATGTGAATCGACAACCCAACACGCATCGGTGTAAACGCATAAACTGCATAATCATGGAATATACTAGTACTGGTGATTTTGCCCCCAATCACTTGCGACGAATTGAAAGAACAGCGTAGTAGTATGATCCAG
>BCLG01002632.1:21595-40104 GCA_001602295.1 Zoysia matrella
CAAGAAGCGCCAAGTCGAGGAAGGGGTGTAGCGATGGAGTGACTGCGTCCGTTGAGCGGCGGGGCGGCGAGGGGATGGGGGTGAGCGAATAGTGCCGCGGGGGCACCAGGGGCAGGCTCCAGCTAGGGTCACCGGGGTCCGGTCCGGCCATTTTGAAAATACTGGTTTTGTTCTGACCCTGCGCCGTAGCCCATGTGTGTTCCCAAATGTCCCTTTTACTAACAACACCACTGTACATGGCACATGCTCGCGTGAATCTCAACGCGTCAATCAACGGCGGACGTGGCTACTGTATGTATAGTCGTCTTTACAAAATCCTTATTCGGCCATCCGGTGCGGCGTAACGCTCGGATCAATCGGGGCACCCGACGGCCAACGCATCTCGGTCCTCGGTACTACGGCTCGACGCTGTCGAAGTCGAACAGGCAACCGATGCTCCAGCTTTCACCTCCATTCGGTCTGGTTGGGTTTCAAACCACACGAGTTGAAAAATTCATTGATACAGGATTTAGATAGAAGCAAGACAGTCACGGTACTCATAGTAAATTGGCAAGTGATCACGACCAGGTTGCATTTTAACTGAGCCTCTTTTTTCAACAAAGAACAGAGAAAAAATGGGTATTGGAACTTTTTGTATTGCTCAAGAGTCGAGTAAAACGTTGCAGGGAATACATGCACAAAATTGCCGTATCTGCTCTTGCAGACGGTACCTATTTTCTTTCTGAGAAGTGAGAACAGGTGTTGAATTGTGTATCTGCTGAATATCTAATGCTCTACGATATGAATTACTAAAATTTAACGGATTAAAGTAACCTACAATGGAGACTTGTTTGCAACAGCAAGTTGAAGTCTGCTGATGAATTCATCAACTGGCAAGGTACCAATCTCCCCATTGTGCCTGGATCTGATAGTCAGGGTCCTGGCTTCAACTTCTTTTGGACCAACCACTGCCATGAGTGGCACCTTCTGTGTTTCAGCATTCCTTATTAGCTTTGGTAGGCGCTCTCCATGGCACACTTCAACACGAAACCCTCTTGATTTCAGTTCAGATGCCACCTCATTACAGTACTGCAGCTGAAAATATGAAACCAACATGTCATCTGATCTAAAATAATCTCTTCAAGACAAAGGGGCACCAAATACACATAACACTACATTATCACAATGATGGTCATGTTAAACACATATATCTGCAATTGTAAATAAAATCAAGCAAGAAGCGATTTGCAGAAGAACAGTTATTTCTTGCCACGGTATGTTCAGGCAGACACATCTTCTTTGTACTCGATGGGTTAAAGCAACTACTAGAGAAATCAAACCTCAGTGTCTGTCACAGGTAGAATGCGTGTTTGGGTTGGTGCAAGCCAAAGAGGGAAATCACCAGCATAGTGTTCAATCAAGACACCAAAGAAGCGTTCAAGAGAGCCAAGAACAGCCCTATGAATCATGATAGGACGTTTTTTCTCTGTATTTGAATCGACATATGTAATGTCAAACCGTTCAGGCAAGTTGAAATCAACCTGTAACGTAATTCAAAATAAATAGTTAGCTCTAACTTTTTCCAGATAGTTTGAGTATTTATCACCCTTAAAAAAAATATCGAACTAACCTGCACAGTGGAACATTGCCATTTTCGTCCAAGAGCATCCTCAATTTTTAGATCAATTTTTGGACCATAAAAGGCACCTCCACCTTCATCAACCTTGTATTCCCAACCCTTATCCTCCAATGCTTCCTTCAGGGCTATCGTTGCTTTTTCCCATATGTCATCATTGCCAACAAATTTTTCTGGTCTGGTTGATAGGTTTATTTCATAATTCTGAAAACCAAACTGTCCCAGTATTTGCTCAGTCAGATCAAGGACGCCTCTAATTTCATCTTTTATCTGATCCTCTAGACAAAATATGTGGGCATCATCCTGCACAGATACGACAAGTTGAAAAATGACAGAGTAATTTTGAACCTTGTCGTGGCACAAACTAAAACTATTTGGAGCCATTTACTACAGTATTGATCAGCGAAATGTATCATAGTAGTAGCTACAGGTAAAGAATATGAATTTTAGGATAGGATTAATGATGTCTATACATAGCCTTTTAGAAACATAATAATGTTATCCGCTGTACTCACTGCTGGATACTTTCATTACTTAATTCTAGCAAACACATTAGTTGACAAAGACAATTCATCAGACCAAAGAGGTAAATGCATCGCAGTAGTAAAAAGCATGAGTCATTCATAAGAGGCCTTTAGCATGACACAAGGAAAAAGTTAAAATGAACATGATCTGGGTAAAAAAGAAACTAGCAGTTTAAAGGAATAGCAAGAAGGAAATAACCTGTGTAAACCCTCTAACACGGAATAATCCATGCAGACTACCAGATAACTCATATCTGTAGACAGTTCCAAGCTCAGCCACTCTGATAGGAAAATCCCTGTATGAATGCAGTTTTCTCTTGTATACCAAAATGTGGTAAGGGCAATTCATTGGTCGCAGTTGGTACAGCTCGTCTTCCACATCAATTTGATCATACATGTTCTCTCTGTAGAAATCTATATGTCCACTTATTTTCCAAAGATCAGCCTTTGCAACATGAGGAGTGTATAATAGATCATAACCATGTTGCATATGAATTTGTTTCCATGAGTCTTCTAAAATGTGCCTTATAATAGCACCTTTTGGGTGCCAGAATACTAAACCTCCACCAGCATCTTCCTGATTAAAAAAATAATAAAAGAATAGAGTCACTACTAATAAAAAATGATCTATTCACAACAGAAACATTATTTAGAAGTGGAACATGTATAATATTAGTAAATTTTTATGTAAAGAACATTTGAACTTTTCGGAAGCAGGTATAAGTTAAACCATGTCCATGGTCAGAGTTGTGTTGGATTTGGAGGTTGTAGCAAACAGTGACTGCAGGAATTAGTGTGTGAGACCACTATCCACAAACTGATGCATGGGATTCACCCTTGACTTGACATTCAATGTCTATATATGTAACCAAATGCACTTGCCTGTCAAGCAATTTTTTATGCTACCACTAGACTTGATATGACCAGAAGGTATCACTGATCCTGTAGCACAAAATGTCATTCCCATATTGCAGAGTCGACCTTGTTTACTTATTGCATGTTATTTTGGTATTTGAAAGCCATCATTCAGTGACAGGAAGATGGTAAGATTGAGATTTTCCATTTGTAATGAACTAATATCAGTATTACATCCAAGGTGTTCTCAGAAATATCAGGAAAAAAACTGTACCTGTATAGAGAACAGATCAAGGTCCTGACCTAGCCGGCGATGATCTCGGCGCTTGGCCTCCTTCTTAAATTGGATGTAGGCCTTTAATTGATTTTCGTTCTCCCATGCTGTCCCATATATTCTTTGTAGCATTTGGTTATTCTCATCGCCTCGCCAGTAAGCACCAGCAACAGACTCAAGCTCAACAGCTTTTCTGTCTATTTTTCCAGTAGACTCCACGTGAGGCCCAGCACAGAGATCCCACCACTCTTCTCCTGCACGACATGATAATTATGAATTACAGATACATCAACCTAACGGCAGGAAGGATGAAGAGATATCAATGCATAAACAAGTAATAGTGAATTGAGAATACCACACTAACCAATGTGGTAAATCGTTATCGGCTCTTCTTTGATGTTGTTCAATATCTCCAATTTATACGGTTCATTCAGCGCTTCAATCCTCTTCTGAGCCTCTTCCCTAGACACCTCCTCCCTCACCAATGGGAGATTCCGTCGAATGATCCTATCCTGCCAACATACCACAGCGACCATATTAACCACAGCTCAAAACTTAAAAAGTTTGTTTCAGGCAGGCTCACAGGCAGTAAAGCAGACTCACCATCTCCTTTTTTATCTTCTTGAGGTCCTTATCCGTCAAGGGCTCCATGTCAAAGTCGTAGTAGAAGCCATTGTCTATCCAGGGACCAATAGTCACCTTGGCGTTGGGGAACAGCTTCTGGACAGCCATGGCCATCACATGGGCACACTGCGGCAATAATAACGCGGGGCAAAATCAGCCAACCCAACGGTTCTCCACAGAAATGGAATGGTTAGGTATTGGTGAGAGCTAAGACCAAAATTAAGCAGAACTGAGAATTCAATCAATACAGCGCTCAAGGGGAGCAGCCGCACCGTGTGGCGGATGCGCAGGAGGCGCTCGGAGGACTCGTTAGTCGGAAGCACCACTGGCTCCTCCTCCTTCCCTTCGTCGGCAGCCGCGGTCTGGGCCACGGCGGCATCTTCCGTCGCCTGGGCAGTTTCCGGTGCCGAGGACGCGGTGGAGGACGACCGAACCGTGATGTTTGGGAGCCGACGGGAAGAAAGAGACTTGTTGGCCACGAGCTCAAATAGGGAGGTGGCCGCGGCAGCGGCGGGGCGGCGGCGCGGCGAAGGAGGGAAAAGCGCGCGGCGGTGGGCGTGGGGATGGAGCAACGAGGCAGAGAGTGTCGCCATTTGGCCCGGACGACGCCAAGGTCGGAGAGCGTGTGGCGGCCGTTCCCTCTTCTTCACCCTTTGGCCGTTGGATATTTGTTCGGCGGAAGCGTGTGAAGCTGATTTTAGCTGTGAATTGTGAAACTTCTACTCGGCAAGCTTCCCATCTGCTCGAAGTTATATTTTTCTTTCGAATACGAATAATTTCGGTATTCCAGCCAAGAAACGTTTATGTTGTTATAGAGCAAGCTTAGAAGGCTATCCGTTACTAAATGGACAGAATAACCATTTCATTCCCTGCGCACCAAAGTGCACCGCGCATACCCTATCTCCTGTAGATAGATAAAGGTACCTGGGATTTTGGTACAGGACCAAAGGCCAGGCCAAAAAGATGACCACCCAAATAAATGATAACATACTGCAAACTGTAGAAGATTAACAATTAACTGCAACTTAACTATTTCGATAATTCATCGAAGGCAATGTAAGGAAAATTGCCCAGCAGACAGAAGGGCAGACTCAACTCAACCTATGATGATAAAGTTCGGAGACCAATGGCTCCATCTACTGGTAGTTACGATAATGTTTGGAGTTCGATGCCTCCACAGAAAACGAATTGTTGGGATTACCCCTCTACGTGAATTATTACTTTGTTTGATATGAAAGGCAAAAACGTCCCCAGTTCACCAGACCGCTCTTGATCGTCATCATATGTTCTTCGTTTAGGCACCGCCCGAGCCGTACTTCTTTCCGAAGAAGAGGATCTGGAGCTGGTCATAGCCCGAAAGCACACCAGCACCAGCAATAGCACGGAGGATGTTGGCACCAGCACCCTTGAACAAGGACTTGGGACCCTCCTTCTTCAGGATCTGCTGGAAAGCGTCCAAAGAGTTCTTGTACTTGACAGCCTCACCGGAGGTCATCATCATTCTTCTGCGGACAGTGTCAATGGGATAAGATGCAAGACCAGCACCGTTGGTGATAAGCCAACCCAGGGCGAAGCTAGCAAAGAAGTTGTCCTACAAAAGAACAAAGAAAGCATTTGGATATTGTAAAACATGACACATGGTAAAAGTAAGCATACTGACATCAGATTAAAACAAACCTGGAGGCTACCAGTGAGGACAACAGGCTTGATAGAATCGTACAGCCCAAAGTACAGACCACGGTACACAATGATTCCAACACAAGAGATGTTGAATCCACGGTAAAGCCCAGCAATACCATCAGACTTGAGAGTCTTGCGGTAAACATCCACAAGACCATTGAATTGTCTCTCGCCTCCCCCCTTCGCTGCCTTAGCATCATTGGCCAACCTGGTCCTAGCATAGTCCAGGGAGTACACGAAAAAAAGGGAGGAAGCACCAGCAGCACCACCAGAGGCAAGGTTGCCAGCAAACCACTTCCAGTAACCATCCTTGTCCTTCTTGAAGTTGAACAGCCTCTTGAAGTAATCCTTGAATGCAAAGTTCAAAGCCTAGGAGGACGAAGAAAGTCAAAACTTTAGTGCACAATTGTTTCAGGAAAACAAGCATGAAAGAGCACTCAATCTTAAACAAGCAGAGAGTCCACCTGCCAAAAGTTTGCACAAATGGAACAAAAAATAAAAATTTACAAGGAATGCATGAGATACCTGAGTAGGGAAGTAGCGAATGACATTAGCAGTGTTACCCCTCCACAAGGAGGTGAAACCCTCATCCTTGATAGTACGCGCAAAGCAGTCACCAATACCCTTGTATGGCTCTGACAGCCTACCAGACTTGATCATTTCATCTTGGTTCTGAATGAGCAGCTTCACGCGCTCAATGGGAGCTGCAGCAGTCTTTGAAACAGCAGCAGACACTCCTCCCATGAGGAAATCAATCATGAAGTTCTTGCCACCTTTCTCAGCTGGTGCATTGGCAAAAAGAGGAGAGGATGACACCATTGGGACATTAACACCACCGCTGACAGACATTGATGAACCCCGGAGGCTCTGGGTCATGTAGTTCCTTGAGGCAAATTGCCTCTCATAAGATAAGGAAGGGCAGATGTTACGAGCCCGCACACCATCATAGATGGTGGAGCTGAGGTGGAACTGGCCACCAAGCTTTTGAAGGACAGTTGGTTGGTTAGCCTGGTCCGCCATCACCACCTCAAAACTATTACCTGCAATAGTATCATGAGGAATCAGTAGTTGCAAGACATCACACAAAAGCATTATTTGGCTTAAGCTTATCATCACATTTTTGTGAAATACATATACTCAGGTTTACAACAAACAGGTAATATGTACAATTAGAAAGTTATTTGAAGCTTTTATACACATTAAAAATACTATAATAGCAACGACCAGCTATTGGTATTGCTGCACAGAATTAAACAGCAACACAATGAAAACAATCGCCATTTCAATGTAAAATGTACATGACATAATTACCATAAACTGAAGGAGTCCAGCCATCATCATGTGCAAAAGAACAGTGAACAAGGCATGAGACACACTGATAGGTTTTTAAGCCAGGCACACTGATAACATATCTACAAAAAGCATGATGGCTGGTGGTAGTTATAAAAGATATCTTCAAAGGCAATGGAAAGTTTGAATGGGTATCCCAGAAAGGATGGGGCTAGCTCTAACTGACCATTTAATGGCCTCCTGTAGCCATTGAAAGTAAATGCTGTTTTTTTTTCCATGCTGATCGACTTGATTATCAAATTCTTTGGTTGTGGGATCAATGGGCATAATTCAAGTAGGCAAATTACGCACAGGACAGGAATAACAGAGCTAGCACGGAAGTAATAATCTTAACAACCAGAGCACGTCAATCAAGATCTTTTTTACGCACTAGTCAAAAAAAAATACTCAACTAACCAACCGATCCATTTCGGAAGCTTTATCTACCGTCAGATCGTCGCCCAAAGGCCCAGAACACTGCTAGATCTAAGGCATCAATGTCACTATCGATAAACAGCGGTAAAACGCCATAATTTTCTGCCACATGTCCCACTTTTCGCGCATAACCAATCAATAACCTTGCGATCTACAGATTCTACGAAGATCTGAAGATCCCGAACCAGCAACCACAGTAGATTCACACGTAAAGAAGAACTATACAAACCAAAGCAGATCTGAACCAACGAACAGATGGATGACCCGCTTAGTTCTTACCAGATGCGGCACGCACCGATCTGAACGAACTCAGTCTCCCGACCACCACCCAAACAACCAAAATGAAAGGAGACTACAGGAATGGATCTACGAGAACAAACAATAGCAGATCTATACGTGAGACTGAGCGCGCTCGACGGATCGCCACGAATAGGCAGGGAACCTCTACATAACCCAGGAGTAGGAGAGGACGGGAGAGAATCTTGGCGACACGCGAGACTCACCCCTGGGCTCCGGAAGCGCGAGGAAGAGGAGGTGGTGGCGTCCTTCTCACACCCGGCGGCGGCTCCGATCTTCGCGAGTGGGGTGAGAGGCGGAGGGCTCGTCAAGGCGGGCCGTTTTATCTCCGTCGCGCCGTCACACCCGGGCCCGCTGCGGCACTGCGCGTCCGCCCCGAACGGTGGGTCTTTCCGCGCGCGAGAGCCGTCGGATCGTCCACCGGCGGCCTGGATCGCCAGGTGGGCCATGTGACGGGAGCGCTGGCCGTTCTCTTTTGGTTTTTTGATTCACTCGTTACCCCGATCTGCAGCGGGAGGCCCCACAGCGAACAGCGGCGCTGGCCAATGTAGCTGACGTGGTGGGTGGGGGACTGTGGGAGAGCGGCTGGTGGATGGACGGTGGATCGGGGGCGCTAGGGTTTTTTTAGAGCTGGATGGACGGTGGATGCGCTTTGCCATGTGAGGTCCGCGGTTGGGTTGGTCTTTTCAGACGGGGCGACCTCTAAGGCCTCTTGATTCAGCTTGTAAGCTTTTTTTTTTATTTAAGTCAAAAAGCTGAAAATTAATAAGTTGAAATAAATAAAGTTTTAAAAATCTTATTTTTAAAATGCTGAAAAATTAATTTTTACAAAAATGAATTAAAAGCTCACTGAAAACTATTTTTACAATTTTTAGTGTGAAAAAAAAACTAAATGTATATTTAAAAAATCAATATTAAAATAATTTTAATAGCTAACTTTTAAACTAGCTATCAACCAGCTTTTTAAAAGCCTAAAAAAACTCGGACTTAAACAAATAGCACCTAAGTTCGCGGGAAGGCAGAATGGGACATAGGCATGGTGCGTGCGAAACGTGAGAGGTGGATGGGTAGGCTGGGTCGTGGGCCCGTGGCACAAATTAAATTATTTGTATTTTTTAATATCTTCTTGTCAAAAGGAAATTTTGTTTTTTTATCCAGTCTCCACCCTCCATAGACGGTCTCAAAGGGCGCCGACGATCCGGTGGCTCTTCCAAGTTGGACGGCTGGCGTGGAAGGAAGAACGCACGATTCCGATTCGTGAAAGGGGGAGATCGACGGAGGACGAAAGGCACTCTCGCGGGCCCATGGAAAGGTCGGATCCGAAAGCGATCGGATCCTCGGGTAGCAAACACCAACTTGGAATGTCATTCGACCCGCGGTCAAGGCGAACGTGATCGCAGCGACGGACAAGCTCAACGCGCCGACGCGATGAGGTGCGCGGAGATCGAGCGCGCCGCGTAGCCGGGGCAGGATCATTTCGAGAGGGCGTTCGTGTAAGGCGAGGTGGAATATGATCCAATACCCGCGCGAACGCGACAAATGCGGGCCTTGGGATTTCGATGCAAAACGCATCCTTTGGGGACCGGGCACATCTTGCAAGACACCATCAAAAGAACAAAAAAAAAACTTGCTGTCATCTAGGACCGTGTAGTTTAGTGGAATTTTTTTTTTTGCGTGACATTGCAAACGCGTATACATCACTGTCAGGGACATAAAGCAGTCCCACATGCCATTGTCACATTGATATGCCAGATACCGGATTATAGTTTTCTCCGTTGACAAATATGACATCGTTCCTTTCCATTGTTTATACTCCATCATTGTCGACGTGAGCGCCGGGAGCATTGCCTCTTACTCTCTTCGTTTTTTAATTGCTATTGACTTTTAATATTAATTTTAATTATTTATTTTATTTTAAAAAATTAATAAATATCATATATTTTATTATATTTTATTTTATCACTAAATTTATTTGAATCAAACTTTTTAATTTTATATATTTTAATTTTTTAAATAAAATAAATGGTCAAAATTAATATTAAAAATAAACGACGACAATAATTAAAGAACAAAGCATTTTTTTTTCTGGTCGGTAAATAATCTTTTTTATATGTGATATTCATTAATTTTATTTAAAATAACCAAAGACATATACTACAAAAGATACAACGAAATGCTCCCTCCGCTTTTAATTGCCATCGTCATTGACTTTTAACATATTATTTGATTATTTGTCTTACTAATATATATGATAAATATCATATATTTTTTTATAAATTGATTTATCCTTAAAGATAATTCAAATATAACTTATAATTTTACACAATTGAATCCTTTTTAATAAGATGAATAGTCATCGATAATGATAAAAGTTGAAAAAGATTTAAAAATTTAAGTAGCACCTCTTTCCCACCATTAACAGTTAAACCTCTCTTTTCGAGTATTTTAGCAGAACTTGGTAAGCTTGGAGCACATGTTTCTCCAGTGACCTATTGAAAATCAAAATAGGCCTTATCAGATGAAACTGGTATGTGGTGAATAAATTGCACCATAAAACATACTCCCTCTATTCTTTAATTAATATCGATATTGACTTTTAAATTTAACTTTAACCATTCGTTTTATTAAAAAAATTGATAAATTTTATATATTTTGATATAATTTGATTTATTATTAGAATTATTTGAATTATAACTTAAAATTTTACATATTCGAGCAAATTTTTTTAATATGACAAACGGTTAAAATTGAATTTAAAAGTTAATGGTGACATCGATTAAAAAACAGAGAGAGTATGATTGAACCAAAACATACCTATGCTTATGATATGATATTATATTTCTTTGTATCTCTCGGTAGCAACTTATAGACTTACACATTAAATCAAGTTAAAATAGGGCCGACATATCGAGTAGGAGGATGCTGATCAAATAATTACTTATTTACATTGAATAGAAAATGATAAATTGATCAATTAATTCCTGATAGTTACGAGTATATGGCTTGATAGATAATCCTATGAGAGTAAAACTGTAAAGCCACGTTTTGTTATGCCACGATGATCACGTTTCTTCCCGTTAGCTAATTCATGGGCGCTCGCCGCTGTGCCTCCTCAAGCAATGGCGGTTGCCCACACAAACCGGGCGGGAACACAGCTCACGTCTTTCCCTGTCTCCGGCTCTCCGCGCGCCGATTTCCTCTTCTGCCCCAAGCCTCTCCCCTCGTTCTCTCACGTTTGAAGGCTATAACTGTCATTTCATCCCTCGCCGCTTTTAGGATTTCCCCGTACCGCGACCGTGACGACTACAAAGCTGACCTGCGGTCTGCGGAACCGCGAGGAAGACGAAAGGGACAGACAGAAGCTGCCGCGCCGCACCGGCCAAACCCTAGGCTTCCGGCGGGCACCACGCGGCTGCGAAGACGGAGGAGTCCTCGCATTGCCTCGGTGCCCCCAAAGCCATCGTCGGTGCAGCTTGATCCTGCCAGGCTTCCGATTCGCCGGTTATGTCGAAGAGGTAAATCATACGCCTGACGCCCGTTCGTGCGCGCTCGTGTGGACTGCATTATTGCTGAATCGAGTTGAATGTGGCGTCTCTATGCTTTAGATGGGTCGTGCTCTTCCTTCTGTGATGATTAGTTCGGATTTAGCTTGTATTTTAGCATCGTAGTGCGGTCATTATGCAGGATAAAGCTGGTGGTGTAAGTGCAGAGGTCAAAATTTGAGTTAGATGGTTGTTAATTGTGGTAACCAAGGCGGATTCGGCTTTAGGAGGCAGCAGGGTTCAAATTGCTTTTCTCCAAAGTTGTCGCAATGAAAATTTTCACGTTTGGTATTGTACAATCTGAATGTGGGGAGTCGACTGCCCATGGATTCAGCAGGTCTATATGTTATTTTGCTTTGGATACGTTATATGGATATTGTGTGAATTCTGAATCTGGCGAATAGTGAACCTAGAACACGAGGACAGAACCAAAATGAAATATTGGTGTACCTGCACATGTGATCGAGTAGTAAGATCTTGGACATTTATATCTGATTCCATGATTTAAATGGCCTTGAATAGGAAAAAGAACTAAGTGAATGTGACAACTATCAGGAAACCAAAGAAGCTAGACCCACTGTTTTGTCAGTTCCGTGATGCTTGCAAAACACATGTTGGGCAAGGCAATACAATTCTTCTTCTTTAAAAATGAAAGAGCTATAGTAACCACTAAGCTTGCATCGTGCTATTTGTGTACCAAACTTTGCTGTCTCTTATAGGCCTATTGAGGGCTGCATCTGCTGACATAGTGACATGTTGTGTATAAATGAAACACATGCATTTCTTGAGATGATTTGTTCATATGATAGCACAAGAAATATATTGTAATAGAAGGAATTATCCATGAAAACATTGTGTTGTAATTCCTACCATTTTTTTCCTTTGAAGGATAAATTAACAAGGATGAGGTATCTCGTGTTAATCCCTTTTTTTTCATCAGGATACCTTGCAAGTTCTTCTTCCATGGAGCTTGCTTCAAAGGAGATCGCTGTGAATTCTCACATGATTTCAACGACCAACCGGATAATGTAATACCTTTAACTTCAGATCACTCTCCCTGCGCTTCTCATTTCATACCACTTTCATTAAGCTGTCTGATCTACATTATCATTTCTAGTACTTGTATGTCTTACTGTAATGTTCTCTGCACAGGTTTGCACACTTTACCAGGAAGGTTCATGCTCCTTTGGTAGCCATTGCCAAAATAAGCATATTGAAGCTTGTCGCAACCACCCCCAACCATCTACTACTGCAGCACGTATGGCATCCAGTTCTTCTGAGCTAGTCAGTTCTTCTGGACGCTCTCATTGCAGAGAATGCCAAACAGTTGCATGTAACCAAGTACAAAAGCTATGCAAGCCTACAACGGTGACGTCTTCTTGTCAACCTGCTTGGGGAGTTGATTATCACGGACATGGCCGCCTAGAGGATGGGAACAGCAGTCCACGGGACCAAACTGCACAAAACCAAACATCACAGTGTAATGCTCATCTGCCAATTTACTCCTTTTCTGCTGCTGGTACTTGTCCTCATGGTAAAGACTGCTCTCAGACGCATGGAAATATGTGCACATTCTGTGGAAAGCAGTGCATGCATCCCTATCGTCCCAATGAAAGTGGAGTGCATATCAAGTTGTGCAAGAAAAACAACAGACACCTTGAAGCCTTGAGAAAAAGTGAAGAGATGGAATGTGCTGTGTGCTTGGACCGAGTGCATTCAAAGCCCACAGCAGCAGAAAGGAGATTTGGGCTGCTATCTGATTGTGACCATCCCTTCTGTATTTCGTGCATTAGGAACTGGCGTAGCACCTCTCCTACGCCTGGCATGGATGTGAACTCTACACTCAGGGCATGCCCAGTATGTCGCAAACTATCATACTATGTTATTCCTAGTATTACATGGTACTCTTCAAAGGAAGAAAAACAGGAAATTATTGAAGGTTACAAGGGCAAACTCAAGTAAGATACTTGATGTAAAATTTGCATTTTTCCCTTAGCCATGTCCCTTATGTGATCTGTTTGAAAATGTTCATATTAGTAACAATAATAGATTTTTTTTTGTTTCATTTTCCTAAAAGTAGAACCAGTACCCTTCTAAACTGAATACCCTATATGCTTCAGATAAGCTTCTTTGTTTTCTGCCCAAGCAGAAGTGAAGCCACTAAGACACACATATGTCATTGTAGGTCTATTTCTTGTAAGTATTTTGACTTTGGAAAGGGCACTTGCCCCTTTGGGAGCATCTGTTTTTACAAGGTATAAACACACTTATTTCTTGGGGCATCTGAATTTTTACTTCCTGCATGTCCATGTAATGCTTGAAATTGAGTAGGGACCAACTTTATTTGGTACCTCTTTGTCTTATCATACTTGGCAAAGCATAATAGACATATGACTTTGGATGTTAATTTAGCTGCAAATATTTCTACATGTTATGCTAGAACGTTTTCCTCAAACAAAAAAAATCTTTTGCTATATGAACCCTACATGATAATAGCTCTTTGTACTTCATCTCTCATCTACTCGCTTGGGGATAAAGGCCTTGTTGTTATCCTTGAAATTTTTTTGATGATTTGAATAAGAACTGTTACATAGTTAGTTGGAACTTAAGCTGCCTACATTGAGTGCTAGCTTAGATCATCATAAACCATAAGGTGACGCAGAACCAAAACTGCATGCCCATTTGTAGGGTAAAATTGCTGCCCGTTTGTTAGGCGATACTTATTGTTGCAGCTGCATTCCAATCTTTTTCAATGCCACTTTCCTGGAATGTATCTTGTGTAGAGTTCCATTCTTTTTTTTTCCCCTTCTGTTGTCTTGCTATCTTGTCACCTGATATTCTGAGCCACAGTTTTCACTCCTGTTGATGTATGTTTTCCAGCATGCCTATAGAGATGGCCGTTTGGAAGAGGTGTCACCGCATGATGATGATGACAAAAGTACAGCCATTCCAAACATAAGTTTGGTTTTCTCTATACTGCATGCCTTTCTTTTCTTTCTGAAATAAAATCCTTGATTCATGCGATCCGACTGGCTTTCCTGTGCAATATGTTAGCTTCAACATCTTGTTTGACAGTAACAGGTTGCCGTACTTGCTCAGCAGGCTGCATGTTTAGGGAAGGACCATTTGCAAGGTCTGTTTTTGTCGACTTTGCAACCCTTCCATACTATTATTTTCATTCAGCAAACAAACCGACATCGTTGCTGTCAAACTTTCATTTTGTACTGAATAAGCATCCAGAAGATGCCATCCATTTCTAAATTCTATTTTGTACCAAATTTTCAAGGCATCCAGAAGAGGCGCAGTTTCAATCAAACCACTTGGAAGCTACTACTTCCTTTACGGTTGGTTGTTGATCGGTGGGTGCTTCCAAAATATAGTACACAGGTAATCGTCGAACGCCATAACATGACTGGTTGGAGACTTCCTACCTTCTCTCCTTATGGTATGCAGCTCCCCTTTGCCGCTGACTGGATTTATTTTTCCTACCCACTGCAGAATTCTGGATTTGCTTGCTACCGGGAATCAGCATGTTTGTAGAGGCGGTTTTGTGAGCCTGAAACTGAAACCATATCTAGTTTGCTCGCATATTGAGAGGTCACGTGTGTTTCAGGTCAGTTAAAACATGATACTCTTACGAGCGATCCTACGCCATCTTTGGCTTTACCAGTGGGCACCGGTAGAACCGAACAGTTCCTCATTTTCTCTCGTATTGAGAGGTTGTATATACATTTCTCGAACTTAGTCAATGGAAAGAAGGGACTGTAACCAAAATTTTCTCTGGTCATTGTTACAGAGTTCTTAAAACCACATGCAGCGGAAACCAGAATACTATGAAAATTCTGAGTGCAATTGAACGTCAAGAAAAATAAACACATCGGGAGCAGCAAGGGTAGCGACCAACAAGATCCATGGCCTTTATTCATAGAAGTAACCCACGTCTCAACAGAAGGTATACGCATAACAATGCGGTATGGTGCAAAAGAATAAGCAATAATAATAGATCACTGGACATAACTCATTGCTAAGACTAATCTGCTAACTAGAACGAAAACAACTGGATTCCAAGCCCAAATGGTCGTCGGAGAATCGCATAACCAAGGCGGGCACCTACTGCATGAGCCCGCCCGCGACGAGGACGGAGAACACGGCAGAGCACGCCACGGCCAGGGCCGACGCCGTGGTCCCCGCTGCCGCACCCGTCACGGGGGCCGGCGCTGGTGGTATGCCCGAGTCCATCTCCTGCGCCGACGCCGCGGCGAACAGCACGGTGGCCACGGCGAAGAGCAGCACCGCAGCGCGGGAAGCCATCACGAGTGCTAAAGTGGCGCGAGCGAACACCACAAAGCGGAGGCAAAGGGTGGCTTGCCGGCGGGTACGAGAAGAGGCAGGGCTGGGGCAGAGGTAGAGGTGGTGGAACGGAGCGGTATGGGGCTCATGGATTTATAGCAGGTGGCGCTCGTGGGTTCGAGGGTCGCGGGCTGTTGTGGCGTCGACGCATGGAGCGGCCCGGTGCGAGGGCGTGTCGGGCGGGTCTCTCGGCGCGCACGCGAACGCGAACCCATCCCTACTCCCACCACACCAGACCACATGTCTGGTGAGACGACGCCCACAGCCCAAAAGGTCTGATTGGCGCGCGCGCAACCGCGACGCGTCCCCGGCACGGCGCCTCGGTTTCGGCCAGCTGTGCCCGCCGACACCAGACCATTCAGCCACAGCGCGCCATGTAAACGTCACTAACGAATCACGCCACCCGTCACGGTACAGCAGTAACAAGCGAACAATCATATTGGTGTGGAGGGTGTTTCTCGATCGCATCCGTTATCTTCTGCTGACGAGTATGTTAAGGTTGATTGAATACGTAGCGTGCCGCCTACGGTGTCCAAGGGTCAATGGTAGATGTCGTACACGCACGCTGACACGTACGTGCGCGCACGCGCGTGCGGGCACCTGCCCTTGGACCGGACGACGCAGTATGAACTAAGAACGGCGCACATGCGGTGCTAGGAGGCGTAACTGCGCGGCCACGTACATACGTGCCTCACAGGGTGGCCACGTATCGTGGGTACCGTTCCAAAGTCTTCACGGTTACTTCGGCGCTAGCGCGAGCGGCGGCCAGCCGTAGACACGCCGCAATAACATGTCCGAGCAGAGCTAGGAGAATGCGGCAAGTGTGCCAATGCGAGCGGCCGTGCATCGGCAGGCTGCACCCGTGCTGGTTCACACAGAGACCGTAGGGGGGAGGGATGCCAACCCAATCGACTCACGTATCTGTTCCCTTGCACAAGCAACCAAGTTAGCCTGGAAACACGTATACCAGCTTCTAGCGTTGCCAGGAGAGGATCCCTGATGTGCCTTCGCCGAAACTCTTGCGTTCGCCGGCCGTCCCCGTATGAACAAGAGGCGAGCCGCATCAGCTTGAGAGACAGCTGGGAGATGAGGTGTGAGCGTGACGGGGACAGAACGGCGCCGTCCTCCTGTGCTGCGCGCGCTGGAGTGAAAGAGAGGGCGCAGCTGCAGGCAGAGAGGCTGTCCGTCTCAAGAATCGCAGCATGGCCGAGCATAACCGGTGGCTAGGCCGTCTTACCCACTCTACCGCAGCAACCCCCAATCATCTTTGTGGGCTTGGATACCGGAATCTCGTGTACAGCGCGATGGAACGTCTCCATCGCCGCCCGAGTTTAGACTCATTGGGGTTGCTGTTCACTTCAGACCACCGATTTAGCCCGCACAGGGCATTTGGAATCTGCTGGTACGATCAATCGCTGCCGGCGAGCAATAGTTGAATCATCTATTCTATTCTGAATAGAGGCTGCGCTTGCTTAACTCAACCTGGAACTACTAGACAGTTCACAACGACCTTCTGATTGCGCATTACTAGCAAACAATTCGTATGCAATGGAGAGATGCCTTAGGCATCTGATCATCGATGAGCTAGCCAGACAGTTTGGCAATTTTGGCTACATGTATAGCTTGTCTGGGCATGTTAGCTGCTGGAGTGGAGCTTTCAGAGTTTCAACCGATGGTCCGCGGATTCCGAGCTGAGAATAATCAGCTCGCGCTAATGATCGGCGGCTCCGTAGAATATCAGTTGTCCTAACAACCGGAATCCTGAAGCGAGTTCCGCCGAAATTTGATCTCCGAGACTTTTCAGAGCTCTTCTGTTCCGCCGCGTGTTGTTTCGGCTTGGACGAGAGACGCCGGGGATCATTGGTGAGAAGCGAGAACATGGTGTGTCCGTGTGTGGGTCCTCCCTCCCAATGGGACCCCGTCCCTTGTTGCGTGACGACCTGGCGCGCTGGTTATGGGTCCCATCACGCCGCTGATGAGCGGCGCCATGGTGGTTTGAACTGTCTGCTCCCTGATTCACGTTTGTGCAGGCCTTCCATTGGACAACCGAAGTAGTAGTACCAAACTCCAACTGTCCAGCAAGCTTCCTTGAGCACCTATCATACCTGCAAGTTGAAGCACGCTGTCGACGGTATCTTTTTTGCCAGCTTAACACATGGTGTTTAGTATAATTTAAACAGTTGTAGATTGTAAAGCGGAACATATCGTTCACGAAAATAAAGTCGGGCACATGAAATGGACAAACGAGTTTTATACTCTAGTCTGGCCAGCAGCCTGCATTTTATACACAAAGTCGGTGCAGTACCGTACAGCTCTACTTCCTTTTCCATTGAGCAGCTGGCAGGATACTTGTTATTCCGTAGATTAATGTTTGAGTTTTATACCATCTTTGCTTTCCCTGGACTCCATCCATTTGCAAAATGATGTTCTCGGCACAATGGAATTGGTCCAATAATGACTTGCCACGAACCACCGCCACTAATCCATCCCGAAATCACCGACGCCTAGCGAACGACGTGCGCGCCCCGCCAGGAACGAACGTCGACTGACCTGTTCAATGATGAGACACAGCGAACGACAGCACGCGAGGACGCGACCCGTTCGTCCCTTCCCCGAGAGATCACCGCTTGGCCGCTCGCCGGGCCGCTTCGCCTGCACATGCAGGCACGTTGCGGGCGCCACCACATGGCGGCCCACCCGCCCGTCCCAACCCCTCTAGATTAGTGGGCAAATCGCGCTATAAATCGCGGCCCCGCGCTCGTCGCCGTCCCCCCAGGCAAAGCAACGAGGAGCGAAGGGACGCGCAGAGCCAGCTCGCTCGCCAAGAAACAGAAGCCAGCTCGCTCGCTCGCCCTTCTTCCTCGCCACCGGCCCGGCCACCGCATTCTGCAAGTGATGGAGATGAAGAAGATCGCCTGCGCCGTCCTCGTCGCCGCCTCGGCCACCGTCGCGCTCGCCGCGGAGGCCCCGGCCCCGGCTCCCAC
>BCLG01002632.1:40114-52646 GCA_001602295.1 Zoysia matrella
CTCCCACCAGCGGGTCCGCCGCCGTCGCGCCGGCCGTCGGAGCCGCGCTCGGGGCTGCCGTGGCCTCGTTCTTCGCCTACTACCTGCAGTAAGTCGCCGGGCGCCCGGAGGAGGAGCAAGAAAGGAAGGGGGCTGACATAGTCACGCGCGCGCATTTCAGTGCACGCGTGTGTTTTGATTTGATATCCTTTGCCCTTTTTTTTTCTCCTCCTGATTTAACGAATTGATGTTACTGATGCGCCAGTTTAATGTGGCGCGTCACTATTTGTTGCTCCCTTGAGAGAGGGATTGATATTGTATCACTGCTTGCCATTTGTTTGGATCAATTTAAGAACTTGGTTTAATCTTTGCGCATAAGTAAATTATTCACATGAATGTTCTTTTGATAGTTCCGAGTACTTGTTTCACCGCATACTGTTTTGTTCCTGGGAGATGATCTCGCGCATCCGTGCACAACGCCTAATGCTCTGCGTTGATCCTCTTTCCTGAATTTTACTTTAGCAAGAAAAGAAGAGATATATACAAGCGAAATCAGTAACTGAATAAGAAATGGGGAAAAACAATTTTACCGGCCACGATCAACGAATCAGTATTTTGCATGCGAGACCGAATGGAACAGATTGCTTGATACTCCTACAACAATTAGTCTGTGAACATCCAACTCCAACGGATCAAACTCTTCATTCTAGTCGCATTGTCTAATTGGGTATCACATGTATTCCCTGAAATAATCTCTAAATTACTGCACTACATTCTTGAATCGTTTTAATATGACTGCGGTTGGCAAGCACATTCATATCAGGCTAATTGTTTTACCCCAATAGTCATGCTGCACAAGTGTTGTTCCTTATGGAGCCCAATAGGCCCCAACTGATCCCAGCTCCTTGGGGAGTACAACAGTGTGCTCGGTTCTACATGTGTTACTGGAACAAAATACAGTAAAAAAATTCACACATCCTACATATATGAAGCAGAAAAGCAAATTCAGCTCCAACAGCTGCATAAACAATGGAAAAGAAAAGATGAGATACTGCTTGGCCAAAAGACAAGTACAAATATCTCGCTACAGCATCAACATTCCAGATCATGTCTAACTTTGCTGGTTGCACGAAAAATAAAGGTTCCACTTCACAAAAGTGGGTTCCCACAACTCCTGAAAGGCTGCAATCCTGCAACCTCAAGTGGTAACAACACTTGCTTTCCTGCGGTGTTTGCGAGCACCATGTGATTGAGCATGGCCGCAAGTGATTTCTAGGCATCCACTTCAGAGATGAATACATACACGCATCAACAATAGCATCAACCAGATTCAGATGCAACTAGTACATGTTATTTTCACGCAACCACGTAGATTTTACCAGCTACAGCACAACCATACTCAAAGAAGCACACATATACACAAGGAAAGAGTATATTACTCAAGATGCAAACGATAAGAGATACCAGCACACAACCTGACCAAATAAGCAATAAGGTTGGAAATGCAGATACTCATATGGAGAACCCAACATTTCAAGGACAACTCACTAGTGTGCCCATTGCGGAGAACATGACATATCCATACAATATATTTGAGATATATTAGTTGATGCCACTTGATAACAAAAGAGACATCAGTAGGCCATCCAGACCCATATATTACTCGCTTGAACAGAAGACAAATAATCATTTTACTATACTTGGACCAAGGACACAGAATAACTGAGTCATCAAAAGGGTGACATGAATGTATACATTGATTATAACAGGCAATGGAAACAGAAGGGCAAAAACCTTTGCTACTGAAATATCGAGGAGCTTATAGGTTTGCATGCAAGGAACATGTGCTCCTTGCTTTTAATCTGGATCACATTGCAACTGAAAGCATTGGAGAAGTAACAGAAGATTTAGGCAGTGGAAAAAAATCCCACAAGATGCAACATCTGGTGTATAATTGATATAGCATACATGGATTTATAAATCCCGTGCATCTAAACTCACCAACAGAAACTCAAATATTCGATTTTTACATAATAAACAGACACAATAAGTTACCCTAAGAACAATACTAAACACGCTTCTTGACATTATTATTTGATAACAAGCATGTTTACCTAAAAGGTACTCTTAGAGAAACACGTGGATCCAAGTCCAGTTGACCACCATTATCGGTATTTGATATATTTAAATTCATTTTCTTGACATTTCAAATCCTTGACATCACATAACTTATCACATCAAGTTATGAAATGAATCTGAAGCAATAAGCGCTAAGCATGAGGCAAATACATAAATTTTCCAAATAAGGGATGTTCCATAACGCATATCAGAAATGAGAGGATCACCAAGAAAATTGGATATAAAATGCATAGGCAGCATTGCTACATTGCAGGCTATTCACATGAAGCTGGTCCATCCAAAATTTAAAAAAGAAGATAAATTCCTCTAATGATCTCCTTTGTTCTCATGCATAGTGAGGATACACCAAAAATAAGGACATTTCGTGATCTAAAGGCATTTAAATTTCAGTTTGAAGGCTACTTGCCTAACAACAGTGAAGTCTTATTCCACAATTCATGATAATAACAATTCCTCCACAGGGATCCTAGCTTGGGCTTACCGCATCAAGATCATAGCTACTGACCCAACAGATACACCTAGAGCACAGGCAATGGCCACCACCCGCGTCCGGAGCAGCATGAGGTTAATGTTCTTCGTAGTCTGGAGGCACAGTGTGAGCACCTGCAGCCTCGCGTTGGCCTCCATCTTCTGGAAGAAGGCGATGGGCTTGATGGCGCGGCGCAGCACCAGGGCGGCCGTGAAGGGGAACGCGAACGCCACCACGCCCTGCACCGCCACGGCGGACTCCACCCCTACAGGGGGGGCTCCGTAGGCGATCCACGCGCCAGCGGCGAGATGCGCCCCTCCGAGGAGCGCAAGCGAGCCGCTGAACCGCTGGACGGTGCGGAGGAACGCGTCGAGCTCCCGACGCGTCTCGTCGGCCAGCGGCGACGTGTCGCGCTCCACCGTGGGACCCTCGATCTCCTGATGCTGCATCGATTCCAGAGACTCCTCAGAGGGGGCGCCCGTGCTGGGGTCCGAGGGCGCGGTCGAGGAGGAGTTGGGGATCGGGTCTCGGGACGTGGAGAAGAAGCGGCGGCCGTGGTGGTGCAGGATGAACGGATTGCGACTATAGGCGCAGGTCATGGGAAGGTGCATCGCTGCCCTCGCCGTCGGGCGCAAGAGGCGGCGGGAGATATGGGAGAGCGCCATCGGAGCGGGGGAAGGATATGGCGTGGCAGCGGCGGTGCGCCAGTACAAGTCTTCTGCTTCTTCATTTCCCAAGTCAATCGAAGGCGTAATTTAGAAATACGTTTCATTGACTCGAAGGCTAGAAACAGATAATACCGCTTTAACAGCATACGTGGCGGCGCTAGTGAGAGGGAGAGGGACACGGCGGACGAAGCACGTGCCGACCCCACCGCTCACGCCCGCCGGCGGGTTCGGACTGGCCCCCCCCCCCCCCCCCCCCACCCCACCCAACCAATCCAGCGGCGGCCGCACGTCCTACAAAAACAGCCTCCTCCACCACTTCTCCCTTTCTTCCTCCGTCTCCGATTTCCTCCTCCCCTCGCCAGCGACCCCCCAAACCCTCGCCGCAAGAAAGAAGAAATCAATCAAATCAAGCCTAAACCCCAAGCGCACAGGCCAAGACCATGGTGGTGTACACGCAGGAGCACGTGTACCGGCACCCGTGGGACCGCGTGACCGCTGCGGCCTGGCGCAAGTTCACGGACCCGGCCTCCCGCACGGCGCTGTCCCACGTCGCCGACGTCCACACCCTGCACCGAAGCCTCGACTCGGCCGAGGGCCGTCTTCACGCCGCGCGCTCCATCACCGTCCGGTCCCCGCCGCTGCCCTTCATCCTGCGCCGCCTTCTCCCGGCGGCCGCGGCGTCCCCCTCGGGGGCTGCGCTCTGCCACTGCGTCGAGACCTCGCTGGTCGACGCACGCAGCCGCGCCATGGACGTCGTCGTGCGCAACGTCAGCCTCCGGGGTCTGATCGAGGTCGAGGAGCGCGCATCCTACAGGCCCCACCCGGACCGGCCCGATGAGTGGACACAATTCAGGCAGGAGACCATGATCCGGTGCCGCCCGCTCGCTGCGCTCGCCGCCGTCGCCGAGAAGGTCGAGCACCGTTGTGCAGAGAAGTTCCTGCAGAACAGCGCCAAGGGGAGGGAGGTCGTCGAGCGGATCTGCCGGTACCTCGAGGCCGAGGCCTCTGGCGCTGCGCCCTCCGCCGCTTGATCTGACTGTTCTGCTTCCCGCCTCCTTCCTTGATCTGATCGGATCGAAGGGTTCGCTCGATCTGTGCTGCGCTCGGCCAAATCGAACTTCGCCTGCTAAGCGCTTGTTTATTAGTTTTCCTTTCCTTTTGTATGACATGATGAGCTGAATCCTGAATGGAATAAAGATTGTGCCATGGATTTAATTCTTCTGTTGTTTGCGGAGCCATTTTGATACCGCTTTGCACAATCCTCTTTTAATCTGTCGTGCTATGCTTTGATTAGATTTATGGTCGGCTGATTCCTGAGAAGGATGAAGTCAATAAATTTGTTTATTGCTGAAGCTGGGAGCATAACTCTGGTTTTAGCACAGAAATGTTCCATGTTTGGTTGATTGGTAAGAATGGCCTGGCAAATGCTGCGAACTGCATTGTTTTCTTGCTGCAAGCAGCTTTAACATGGAACTCATTCTCTATGGTTCTAGTTTCGTATTCAACATATCTATCTATAGTTTCTATATAGTTGATTGGTTTAATTGTTCCTTCATGGTAATGAAATATCTGTTAGTAGAACAAGATTCTAATGCTGCTGTGTCTACTCAAACTGTCAAACTGCAATAACAATGTATGAATTTTGGTGTCCCTAACTTAAGTTACTATTGTGTATTTTCAACTATTTCATTATCCTGTTTTCTGAAAAATATATAGCGCTATCTCTGGATGTTATATCATTGAGGAAATGAGCTTCATGAACTTAACTAAAATATAGTTTGTTGGGTTAGACTACCCATGACATGGATTGTTGACGCATTCTGTTCACCTTTCTAGTTTCATTGTACAGAGCTATTTGCAACATATTATATGTGCATCTTCCCTTGTATCATTTCATGGATTTTGAAGATAGTTGAAATGATTTCATTATTCGAAGCATAATCATTGTTATTCCTACTGCTGAGGAGCAATTTCGCTATGTGTAGCTGCTAGATTAGAAACCAGTAGTAGTTTGGTGTAGGGCGGGCTTCTCTACTCTTTTGACTAGGAATTGTGTGTGGAAATGTGCATGCTGCAGGTCTTCACTCATTCATGCTCTGCCATGAATTTCTGCTGAAGCTTCTAGACTTACCATCTTTTTGCAAAGCATATCTAACACCTGACTTTATTAGTGTATTTGGTGTTTGCAAGGGTGTCATCTAAATATTTACCATACTTGGATTTGTGAAATAGTAATGTGCAAACACATAGTAGAACTGGATTTCGAGTTATGTTAATGCTGCAATGCTAGCATTTCGCTAAGCTTGAATGTGTGGTTTTGGTCATCAACAGCTTTATGTTTTGGTATTGAGATGTGGTTCTGTTGGTTTTCTTCAGGAGCTAATGATGCTACATAAAAAAGATGAATTGTTTTGTGAAGTTTTGTTGACATGGTGCCAGGGGTTTAGATTCCTCCTAGAATGGTTCACATCCGACTTTTTATTTCCCGTTCTGAAGGTAGCTTCACATTTTGATGAAACTTTGGTTACTCCTGTTTGGAATGATGTCGGTGAGAAGTAGCTGAGAACAGGAGTAACCAAAGTTTTGAAACACTGGTTCTCACTTGGTGTCGAGCCGTGGAGGATGATCTTTTTGTGTTGCTTGTTTGATGGATAGTAGGTGTACATCTTTCGTTTGTTATTACATTGTGAATCTGGTTATGTATGCCGCTTTAGTTTTTTAGACGTAGATAGATTCTGGCAGTGTTCATTTGCAAGAAGCATCTGTTTCGCTCGGCTATGATGAATGATTGAAAGGGGCTTCCATTTTGTATCTTGCGGCAAGGCTGTAGCATCTGCTTTGTGCTGTGCTGATGTTGACTGTTTTTTATTCTGGAATCTGGAGCTTACGAGCGCAGGTTAGGATAGTTTGCTCTTGCCTGATTCTGCTTTCTGGCATCCTTCGCGTTTGGCCTCTGAGGCTCTGAATTGGGATGTGCAATATCATTCCCTATAAGGAACAGAAAAAATGGAGAAAAAAAAAAAGATGGCATCCACGGATGCAACTTTTCTATTTTAATGAGTCGATCGATAAAAAAAATCTTTCAATTAAATTAAAATTAATTCTATTTTTATAAATTCATTGCATAAATATACTATGTTATTAATCACAACTACCTATTGAATATCCAATTTGCACTCCTAGGTATTGTACTCTGGTGCCTATGAAGGGAATTCAGCTCGTGCAACAAATGCACCGAAAGTAGGATTCGTTACGTGTTTCAGATACTGATAGCCGATAGCGACAGTGTACTGAATTTTTTGGAGTCCTGCTGATGTAACTAGAAAATGGACGGGACCAATCTTGACCATCCGTGGATCTTACAGTATCTCACAAAGTCACAAGTCAAAGGAACAGCATACAGCAGCTACTCGCCAATAAAAGAAAATGAATAAAACAATATGCCTACTTAAATGGGCCTAATTCATCGTAAATGGGCTGCTTAGGCATTGTGTGAAGAAGCCCAAAGCGGCCGCAAGCCCTAGCTTGTGGTGCTATAAAAGTCGCTGAGTGCCTCGCGGGATTAGGGTTTTCTTCTGTCGCCGCAGCCTCTCCTTCCAGAGCAGCCAAGGTGAAAGGCGAACGCCGAGGCGGTCGGAGATGTCGGAGAGGAAGCGCCCCGCCGGCTCCCGCAAGGATGAGGTGGTGACCCGCGAGTACACCATCAACCTCCACAAGCGCCTCCACGGATGGTATCTCCTCCCTCACCCAGCAGCTCATGCCCCATTTCAGCCTCTTCCATTCCCGCATCAGGACCTTGATGTGGAGTAGATCCGCGTGCTAGAGATTTAGTTCTGCGCATATGCTGTCATAGCGTAGAGTTGCCCTTCGAATGAGATGCTGGCGCGAAAGGTTGCGGCCGGCGAGCACTATGTGGGCTTGCGAATGGCTGGCTCACCTGTTTGGATCGGTAACCTTGGACCAGCTAGAGTACAGCAGGAATCATCTGACCGAGCGGGATTAGCTTACGGTGAATCCTGCTCTTGTATTTGATTCCACATTTTATATTTGATTAGCTACTGATCGGGTATAGTCAGGTGACTGCCTTATTTATTGTGGCTGCGCACAGTTACATGCCCGGAAGATGTATTCTGCTCATCGTTACACATATTGCTTCTTGTTATGCTATTATGTGCTCCATTTGGGCTGTACATTTTTATTAGATTCAGTCCTAAGTCTGACTATGCCGTTAATGTTAATTATATTTCATTCAGTTCCTGTTGACGTGTTACTGATACACATGTTAAGATGAGTTCGTTCTAGTGGCTGTTATTTGAAGATTTCTGACTAAATAGTTTTGATTTAATGGCCCGGTCATAGTCAGGTATCTGCCTTATACATTGTGGTTGATACAGTTACATGCCCGGTACAATGATGCCTCTCATCGTTACACATGCTGCCTTTATATGTTGTTATGTGTTCCATTTGGGTGCAACATAAATATAAATTGCTGATATCTTGTGAATGCCGTGCCTTTGAATTTTTATGTCACCTTGCTGCAAATTAGGTTCACTAATCAATGAATTATCTTAAACAGCACCTTCAAGAAGAAGGCACCAAAAGCCATCAAGGAGATCAGGAAGTTTGCTCAGAAGGCCATGGGCACAACTGATGTCCGGGTTGATGTGAAGCTCAACAAGCACATATGGAGCAGTGGAATTAGGAGTGTGCCAAGGCGAGTTCGTGTCAGAATTGCCCGAAAGAGAAATGACGAGGAAGATGCCAAGGAGGAACTCTACTCTCTGGTCACTGTCGCTGAAATCCCCCCAGAAGGTCTGAAAGGTTTGGGAACCAAGGTTGTTGAGGATGAGGATTAAGCTCTAGCGTTTCAGCATGTAAGCACTGGGTGCAGATCTCTGAGAGCAAAATTTGGGTCTTGGTTAATTGTTATCTATTGTTGATGACTTATGTAACAGAAGATTCGAGACTGCTTGTTTCTTTGAATCCCATGAAATTTTGGCATGTTTATCAAGTTGGGACATGTACAAGGCGTGCGATAAACCTTCTGCTTCCCCTAATCTCCGAGTTGTCTGCTTGCTCACGTTCTATGTTTCCAAACTTAGTCTTTACCAATGTTAGTGGATTTTAAATTTTCTTTAAGCGGCAGTATCATTTGCTTCTTTTTTCACACCATGACCCTGAGAGTTGGATATGGTCTGAAATTTGTTGGTTTTAATCCAAAACTCCCGTGCTGGTATAAAACTATGAGCAGATTTTGGTAACGCCTGAATCAAAGCCATCCAACAAGTGTCGTCGCTAGTATGATCTACTTTCAGCCTCCCTTGGCAACATAGGTTATAGGACCGAGAAAAATAAGTACACCAGTCTCAACATCAGCTCGGCTCCACAAAGCTTTGCATGTCGCCTAATTCAGTGCATTCCAGATTTCAGTGTCAGGAATACATGAATAGAGAAGATCTAGCATTGAAAAACAGCTTTGCTTCAGAATAGAACAACAATAGAACATGAATAGAGAAGATCTAACATTGAAAAACAGCTTTGCTCCAGAATAGAACAACAATAGAGGGAACGTTGGCCTGATTTATAACAACACTTGTGAAGTACAATGGCTTTTGGAAATGATTATCATTCTAAAGTGTCTGTTCCCAAGGAAGGTAAGCAATAATTCAGAACAATGGTAAAAGAAAAGATGGATGGATGAAATGAGCATTTGCCTCGCCGCTTTTGGAACACAAGGTTGTGAGGTATGGTTCCATGGTGAAGCGCTGAAAGTCAGGAAAACAACAAAATATGGATGGATCTCCACTCTCAGATGCCCTCAGTCATCAGAATTGAAACCTGCGATGAGATGAAATGAACTGTGAGATCCCAAAATTATCAGGCACCAGACGGTCAAACATTGCACAGAAGTTTAATTTCAGTAATAATGGCAAACACTGTTGGAATAACATAACCTGAACCTAATTGCAATTCTAATAAGCAAATCAGAAGTAATTTGTAAAACCATCCATCCTACCTTTCCTATTAAAAATTTTCTAGAGAACACACAGGAATGCATTGCAAGCATATTTTGCATGGCGTATGACCTGGATAGAGGACTTAAAAACTGTGATGAAACCATATAGCTTGAATGAACAGCTTCCAACATTTAAATTTAAGAGAGCGAATGTGTTGGTGCTACAGCAGAATTGCTAACTTGCACTACGAACTCATATCAATTCTCTGTTTTGAAGTCAAAATCACGTGATTTCAGCACTAACTAGTGCATATACTTGAGATAGCGACAGCAGTAACAAGCCAAACTGACACAGAATGCTATTGCATTGCGCAATACGATGGCACGTTTAAGCAGAATGCATTTAAATGTTATAGCTTCCGCCACAGTTCATCTCCTATTGAATACTAACAACAATTTATGATTTATCAGCGAAAATTTGTAGCATTATCAGTACAGCTTACAGCGATCAGCATATAGCAACGAAACGCATATACCTCCGGATCAGAAGTAGACAGCCATCTGAACCCCCTTCTCCACGAATCCGCACTTTGCGTAACATGCGCGGAGCTCAGGGGTGCAGTCAAGGATGACCTTGTAACAGCCGGCTTCCCTGGCCACCTCGACGAGACGGCGCACGATGCTGAGCCCTAGCCCCCTGCCGCGCGCCGCGGCGTCGACGACCACGTCCTCGACGTGCCCCACCTTGCCGCCGCCGCGCAGGAACTTGCGCTCCAGGAAGAGGCACCCCGTAGCGAGGATCCGCCGCTCCTGCGCAGAAGGGTCCTCGGCCACGAGGATGACGTGGTCGTCGCCGTGCGCCGCGAGCTTGGCGAAGCGCGTGGCGAACTCGGACGCGGTGAGCTCCGGGCAGCTTGAGAGCTGGGAGAGGAGGGGCACGAAGCCCCTCTCGTGGTCGGCCAGCTCCAAGCGACGGATATGGATGGAGCCGTCGGCCTCGGTGGTGGCGGCGGCGGATTCCGGCGAGGTGGATGCCATTTGGGTCCAATTGCTTGGGTCGGATCAGACTTCACAGCAGTTCAGGTCAGGCTGTTCAGCTTGAGGGGCCTCGTGCCCAAAAAAAAAAAAAAAAAAAAAACTTGAGAGGCCTCGTTTCTCTGTACTCCGCATTGGAGAAGCCATCGGATGGCATATCAACGTCTAAGAAAAAACGTCTGGATTGAGCATGGTGGAAAGCAAGTGGGAAACTGGGAATAGGCGTTTATGCGAAGTCAAAATATTATTGTGTGAACAGAGAGAATGTAGTTTTTCAGTAAATACAAGAGCTCGTCTTCTTCAACATTCCTTCACCCTCAAATAATGGCTGCTAAATTTTATAGGAGTAGAGCCAAACCGCTAATAATCCTGAAGTATCTCTTTGAATTATAACTAAATTGTTACCCTTTCATCAGAAAATCCAAATATATTATGTCCTCTATTCTAAAATCATTGGCCTAAGGAGTATAGCACGTGTAAGAGATTCCAACAAACACCAAGAACTACTTTAGAACGTACTAGTATTTTCATAAACATCAGTTCAAACTCATGAGAAAAATCTAAGGAACATGAAAATTTCTATCATTCGAGAGGAGACCTCAAAATGGAGAGAGTATGGCCTTGTTTGGTACAGCTTATTTTTAGATTATTTTAGAAACTGTATCAAACAGTAAACTTATTTTATAGCTTATTAGTACAACAGCTTCTTAGAATAAACTAAACAACAGCTAATTTTTTAGCTGCTTTTTACTTAGCTAAAAAAATAAACTGTTTTTTTATTAAGTTCTAACAAACAGGACTTATGTCAGTTAAACATGTCACTGTCGCAACTTGCTCTGAGGTCAATGGAGATTGCTACTCTGTTGTTTATCTTCGACGAGTTTTCTCCCAACAGTTTCCACGTAACTGTCTTGTGCTCCGGGTCTCGTACACGACCGTCCACGAATTGAGATTTGATCGGCAATTGCGTACGAGAAGTGGATTGCTTGGCAATGATCGTTTGTGAGAGATGCGATGGTCAACGAGGAATATAGAATCGTATTGTTTCCTTTTCATAGCACAGGACTTCTAACATTAGTCCATAGTAGTAGTCCACGCTTCGATTGCATCACACCACTGACAAGTAGTAGCATCTTTTCTTTATTTTTATGTCTTTTATGACAGACCTAGCTATCAATCGGAAATTTTCTTCGCCAGTGATGTCATGAAATGGTTGACATTGAAAAGAATATTAAGATTCATCATTATTCAGAAAAAAACTAGATTCAGTGGCCGTAGCTTGATATTCCTACGAGAATCTCACCCGTAATCTAGAAGCCTTGAAGATTGAGGTTAGTTGAATTTTCTTTTTGGAAGAAGGAATTATTGAGACAGGGACATTGTAAGTCTTCGCATGGGGCGAATTGCGTTTGAATCTCTCTGAACTAATTTTTGTAGATGGATTAGTTAGAGTAAATTCTGCTGTTGTACTGGACATTGAAAACTCTCTCCTGACGATAACAATTTTAAAACGGAGTATTCGGATCTGATGAATCAAATTTGCGTTCCGACGAATTTCAAAGCCCATCCAAACTTCCACTGAAAACTGAGTTCGGGAGCCACTTGTTTGGACACGGACGGCGCGGATTCACTGACTCGGCCGTTGTCCAGGGCTACGCGCCATCTCCTCCCCTCCCGGGGATGTCAGTCAACCCGGGGGCTGGACTCGCATCACGCTGCCATTTGTACCCTCCTCGCCTCGAAATCGTCTCCTATTTCAACCTTCTCCACCGGCTCAAAAGCCCCCAGGAATCTGCGTGTTGCCTGCTGCTGCTGCTCGTGTTGCGTTGGTGAGAGGGCAGCGTGACAGCGCCCGCGCGCCAAGTCAACAGCGCGAGCTAGATCCCCTCGCGCTCGCGTGTAGACGGGCGCGGCAGCCAGGCAAGCGAGGAGGCGGAGGAGAAAAGGGGACTCGGTCTCGGTGTGGTCGTGTGCCCATGGAGAGCGGGCGGAGGCCGGGCGTGGTGGTGGCGATCGAGTGCGTGGCGGGCGGGTCGCGGGCGGAGGAGTGGGGCCCGGGCAGCAGCGAGACGGTGCAGACCGGGGACGTCGTGGTGAAGCTGCTGCACGCCGCGGACAAGCGCGGGGACACGTCCGTCGAGGTGCGCGTGCGCCGGCCCGCGCAGGGGCAGGGGCCGCAGCTGGTCGACGGCGGCGGTGGGGAGCTGCTCGCCACCGCGGCCAGGATGCAAGCCTGCATCGTGCCGCACGAGTCCGTCGGCGGCGGGATCGGCCGCAGTCGCCAGT
>BCLG01002633.1:0-20370 GCA_001602295.1 Zoysia matrella
CTCCGGTAAGGTAACCAAGCTTGGTCGCTCCATCGGGAGGTCGCGGGATTATGATGCTGTTGGCCCACACACCAAGTTCGTTAAGTGCCCTGAGGGTGAGCTGCAGAAGCGCAAGGAGGTTGTGCACTGTGTCACCTTACATGAGATTGATGTTATCAACAGCAGGTATTTTCGCATCTTATTCCCTGAATAATTTCATACTAGAAAATCTGCGTGGCAATTGTCGCGCTTTTCGTGTATGTTTTTTGGTTGTGCACCCCTTAGTTGAAGCAATATATTTTAAATTTATTATTTAACAAATAAAATTATAGTTGCCTTGATATGAATGACAAAGTTTCATAAACATATTCTCAAAAAAAAAAGTTGTTGACATGGCCTTCAAAATATAAATGTGACCCTTGTTATCTATAAAATATTTAATAAAAAATAGCATCGGTACACTTTTAAGAAAGTATTTTTAAAATAAATTATTTTTAATTTTGTAACTTAATAAATTTAAAATTATTTCTAATTTATATTTGCAATGTTTGATTAAAACATTGCGTCCAAAGCTATTATTTTTTTTTAAATCGGAGTTGTAAGCGAGAAAAAGATTGAATCTTAGTTCTCATATTAATCAAGGAGCATTTTTAAGAGATAAAACAATTTAATTTAAATTATCTAAATACACATTTTCATAACATATAAAGGTCTTTAATTGTAACATATACTTGCAAGACATAGAAGTAAAATAAATTTATAAGAACTTCTCTTGTATCTTTTGGAATAAATCTATTGAATCTATAGCATAGTAATCAAAGAGTATTTTTAGGAGATAAAACAATTTAAAGTATCTAAATATACATTTTCATAACATATAAAAATATTTAATTGTAGCATATACTTGCAAGATATAAAAGTAGAATAAATTTATAATAACTTCTTTTATATCGGTATGGCCGTTTATGTCTGCTCCCGCCGAGTAGAAGCATACTCCTACTTTGATCGGGAAAATAATTTTTTTCTTCTTCCTAATATCTATTTTTTTCTCCTTCCTAATATCCACCGTTATATTTTAATCCGACGGTTAATAATTTTTAGGGTGACGTGGCGCAACGAGCTATCAGAGAACGCTTGCGCTTTAATATATTGCAATGGCACGGCCGTTCATGGCTGCTCCCGCCGAATAGAAGCACGCTCCTACGTTGACCGGAGAAATGATTTTTTTCTCCTTCTTAATATCCATTTTTTCTTCTTTCTAATATTCACCGTTAGATTTTAATCCGACGGTTAATATTTTTTAGGGTGATATGGCGCAACGAGAGTTGAGAGAACGCACGGCGTTTAATATATAAAGATGTTGCTTGTAGTACGTATACAGATACGGTGCAATTTTCTTACAAACGAATTCATGTTAATAAGATGACAGAGAAATACACAACGTACTTTTGTAATTTATTAACGCAAACATTAAAATGTGTAGCAGTGAAAGATTGTCCTAATAATTTGAATGTATACCAACTGGCATGATTTACATTGCATGGTTGTAACTTCATCATTTGCTGTCATAGTTTTCTTTGTCTCTGAAAATGTCTGCATTTTCATGATTTAGCTTCCAGTTTTTGTTTTGGTTCAGAGGCACAGATGTGGTAGACACATATCCTCATGAGTATAAGTTGATTCTATTGATACAAATTACAGAGTTGGTCAGTGCTATGTTGGAAGTTCTGTGTGCACATACACATTTTCACTCTGCTAAAAAAATGAGGTTGAGTGATGTTGGTGATAATATGATATGCAGATGTTGGTATCCATGGATATCTTGAACTGCTGGATTGATTTACTTTACTAAAGGTCTTTTTTTCCCCAATGTGTGACATAATTCTATGAGTGTACTAGAATATACTGTTTGGATAGAATTGCATGTGGCACATTTCCTTTTATATCAAAAGCTATTATTGGAGGCTACAATTCTTTCCTGTCTCGGAATGCATTGTTATCAGCCAACTCATTTCGAGTGTTGTTGTGTCCAGGACACAGGGCTTTCTTGCATTGTTCACTGGTGACACTGGTGAAATTCGTTCAGAGGTTCGCGAGCAGATTGATACAAAAGTTGCTGAGTGGAGAGAGGAAGGCAAGGCTGAGATTGTGCCTGGTGTCCTGTTTATCGATGAAGTCCATATGCTGGACATCGAATGTTTCTCCTTCCTGAATCGAGCACTGGAAAATGACATGGCTCCGATCCTAGTCATCGCGACAAACAGAGGGATCACATCCATTCGGGGAACAAACTACCGGTCACCGCATGGCATACCACCAGACTTCCTTGACCGCCTCTTGATCATCACGACGCAGCCATACACAGAGGACGACATCCGGAGGATCCTGGACATCAGGTGTGACGAAGAGGATGTGGAGATGTCCACAGACGCAAAGGCTCTGCTCACCAAGATTGGCGTGGAGACCTCCCTACGGTATGCCATCAACCTGATCACCTCTGCGGCCCTGGCCTGCCAGAAGCGCAAGGGAAAGATGGTGGAGATTGACGATGTCAGCCGGGTTTACGGGCTCTTCCTCGATGTGAAGCGGTCAACACAGTACCTGGTGGAGTACCAGAGCCAGTATATGTTCAGTGAGGGGCTAGGGGAAGCCGATGGGGACGACGCCATGCAATCTTAGATGAATCTTGTGTTGCAGTGCAACTTGTTGGCATGGATGGGTCGTGTATTCGGATCCTGTCCTTCACCGATTAGGAGGTTGCTTGCTGCTGCCCTTTCAACGCGTTGTATGTGCAATGGACATGTTTAGTTGTTTTAGGTGACTATGGAAGGCAAATGTATCTCGAATTGCAATTCAGGTTGGAATCGTGGTTTGTTTGTTCCATGTTGCTGTTACGTGTGCTTGTGATGTCTTAGAAGGATCGTCAATCAAAGGTAGGTGTCAAGTAATGTTGTTCTAGACTGGCTACGCGGACACTTAGCAGATAGTGAACTGGTTCCTTTTTGTTGTGCTGTTCCGAAGTAGTCCTACTGTGTGAAAATTCACTTATGAAATTGCATCAGGCTTAACCAGTTGTCCATGTGATCCGTCGTCAAGTGTCGTTTTCTGGCGCCTGCTGCGCTGTGTTGCGGTGACTTTGTTTGCCGGGACGAAACGCGCGAGGGCTACTACTACGAATGCACGTGCTGTTCCGTCCGCTGTTGACACGGCTACTGCCCCGCGGCCGGCGCCTAACCAACGCCGTACCAAAGGAGAAAGAACGTGTTATCCTTCCCGTCACGACTCACGTTCCAGGAGACGGGGGTATGCGTATCAAGTTTTGCAAGTCCTGTTAAAAAAAAAGGTTAAAAAAAAAAGTTTTGCGAGTCAGATCGACGAGTTTTCGAGAACGGGACACGGACGCCGCACACGCCGACGCCGGTGTTCCCGTTACCCTTCTTCGTTGTTGTCATTTCCCCAACCCGTGCCACGCTGCCAGCCCCCCGGGACACCCGCAGCGCAAGCCGCGCAACGCGCCAGTCATCAGGTTGATCATTGATCCTGCTCCTCCTGCCACCGGCGTCGGATCAGTCGGTGCCCCTGCTCGCCTGCCCCCTTCAATCCCCCACGCCCTCGAGCCTGGGAACACGCGCAGCAACTGCCCCTTCCCCACCGATCCTCCTCCACTCCCCGGCCCTCACGGATACCATCCCCGCACCGCTCTCCGGGGACCCAGCTCCGAGGCTTCACCGCCGCCGCGGCGCTCCCCGATCCACGGCCTTCCGCCGGCGACGCGATGGAGCAAGGCGATTCCAACTCCGCCCCAGGTACCCACTAATTTCCCCAACCCTCACCCTCCTGATCGATTCTGGCTTGCTGCCTCGATCGCACGATCGGCAGTCCAATTGGACGCGCTCCCGGATCGGTCCGCTCCGTTTTTGTACTCTGGCCCATCGATAGCTGTTGCTGGTTGCTCGGATTGCTCGCGGGCAGTAGCCAGTAGGTGCGCGAGTGGGTTTGAGTTCCGGTCATGGTCAGTGGTCACTGCTCAATTCTACTTCTCTCGAGGTAGATGAGCTCGCGGTTGTTTCGTTACTGGGGGACCAATGTGGCGAGCTTACTCGCTGTTACTGTCTGCCTGTAGGAGTCCAGTCACTGAATAGAACAATAGGTTATTGAATTGGCTGTTGAACTTGAGTCCCGTAGGTCACCTTATTCCTAAGAGACTTAGGTCTTAGGGCCTGTTTGGCACCCGCCGCCGCCGCACGTTAGGCGTTCATGTCCGCGCCACGATTCTGGCGGAGAAAACAGCCGCCAGACATTAGGCGCGTGATGGTGTCGAAAATGAACTGAGGAGCTGTGGCGGAGCTGAAACTCCGGCGAACGGTGCGAGCGTGTTTGGCGGGCTCCGCGCGCCAGACCTTTGGCGTGGCGACTTGCGGCGAGCTTCGGCTACGAAGCAAACAGGCTCTTACTCTTACTTTCGGGATGCTAGTGAAGAAATAACATCGTGGGACTAACAAGGTCACTAGCTCGAGGAGCACCATCTCTGTGCAAGATCATAGATTCTCGCTCATATCTGACAACCTCAGGTCCTTTGTTTCGCACAGTATACAAATATACAAGCTCTTACTCTTACTTTCGGGATGCTAGTGAAGAAATAACATCGTGGGACTAACAAGGTCACTAGCTCGAGGAACACCATCTCTGTGCAAGATCATGGATTCTCGCTCATATCTGACAACCTCAGGTCCTTTGTTTCGCACAGTATACAAATATACAATAAGTAGAACCCTCTTACACATCACAATTGCCATTTCCCACTAATCAGCATGGTTTTATTCCTAAACATTGACAAATATTGATATAAATTTTGAGATTGTTTTCCTGATATGCTCACAGGAGATAAGGCACAAAATGTTTCGGTGCCACCTGTTGAAGGTGTAGCTGGAGGAGGAACCAGTTATGGCTGGGTGGATGGAGGCTTACGTGGTTCAAGTCTGGGCACTAGTGTGATTGATCCTACGAAAGTGCACTCAGAAGATCTTTTGCATGTGTGGTCTATGCCCAGCACAGCAAATGTTAGCCAAAATGAAGCACCTCGACCTCTTGAGAAAGTAAGTTATATTTCATTTTATCAGCACTGATGGAAGAATAACTAGATTTTCATTTCAGCATTTCATTAAAAACAATGTTTTAGTAGTGATACTACTATTTTTAATCTAATCAGAAGGGTAGCCCACTACTTACGTTTATAAATTTTGAACAAAGAATGGTTTCTGTACAATTTTACAAGGCCGTAGACCCAAGGAAAGACTATCAATTTTTTTTTCAGATTTGGAATGTTTTCTTTTATCATTTATGTAACATATGTTTCACCAATTCTGTTGCTTTTTCTACAAACTGCAGTATTTCAGTTTTCGTCCATATTCATGCTTTCTGTTGGCAGCATTTAGTGTATTACTATTTGATTGTGTTCCTTTCTAACATTTCAAATGTTACCTTTTCTTTAGGTCAACCTGTTGGCAGCAAGAAATGAAAGAGAAAGTTTTCAAATTGCTTTACGCCCAAAGGTTTCATGGGCCACGTCAGGTATTGCAGGGTCTGTGCAAATTCAGTGCACTGATCTCTGCTCCTCCTCAGGAGGCAGGTTTGTTTGTTTAAATTTCAGACTATGTTTTTTAGAGGAGACAAACATTTGCACAATTCTATTTTGATGATTACAACAGTGTTGTACCAGGTTAGTGGTTGGTCAATCTGTAACTTTGCGACGTGTGGTGCCTATCTTAGGAGTACCAGATGCACTTGTTCCTATTGATCCACTCAGTCCTCAGATAAGCCTACAACCAGGGTACACCTCCTGTCCTCTAGATAACTCTATGATTTTTCAATCACTCTTTTCTTTTAATATGTGTTAAGGTTGTTTCACTTTTGTTTGTACAGGGAGACAACTGCAGTGTGGGTATCATTAAATGTTCCTTGTGGACAACCACCTGGCCTTTATGAGGGTGAAATATTCATTACTGCTGTTAAGGCAGAGCCAGAGTGAGCTTTTTTGTTGCTGTTTTTGTCTTTTTCTGTTAGAAAAAAGTAGTTTCCTTTAGGCTTACAGAAAATAAACAAATTCGATTAACCTTGGAGAAATGTGGTGGCAATATAAATAATAAGATGACTCATAGGGAAATATCGACTTCAGTTTGTACTCAGGAAAATTTATGTTCCATGTATGGGTTCACTGGTCACTTAGGGTGCGTTTGGGAGTGTGAAACGTTTCAGTTTCACGCGTGAAACGGTTGAAGCGGCACCAAACGAATGAAAAACTAAAACGTTTCAAGTTTTTACGTTGCATCCCTGGAACACCCAAAACCGAGTTTCGCATGTGAAACGGTAGCAGTTTCACGTTTCTCCCTGTTATGGCAGAAGCAGCTGCAGTTATCAGTTAGTTTGTTAGGATTTGTTAGTAAGATAAGATCAGGTCATTAGTTTGTTAGATCAAGTTGTTAATCTGTTAAGGTTAGTTGTCCTTCGCGTCTATGGTTATAAAGGCAGCTGCGGGTAGAGAGAAGGCAAAAAAGGAAGAAGAAGACTATGGGTCTCTCTTCCTGCGCTGTGGGCGGAGGCCCCCCGGTGTGGTTCCACAACAATTGGTATTCAGAGACAGCAAGGAGCATCGCCCTCCATGGCCGGCGCCATCGATCCTGAGGCCGCCATCTTCTCCGCCAAGCTGGATCAGATGTTGGCACAGATCGCCTTCTTCAATGCCGGCAGTGATCCTGCGATCACGTTCTCTGCCAAGTTGGATTTGATCTTGGTGCAGACCACCATCATCAACACGCAGATCGTCATCATCAGCACGAGGATTGATGATCACGACGTGCGGATTGCATGTATGGAGGAAAGTTTCGACAAGCAATCTGCAATCTCGTGTTGTGATGGTTTGCTGGTTCCAGTGCCACAGATCATAGCTGAGGACAACAACTCCGATTTGAAGGACAACAGCTCTGCTCTGGAGGATGTCAGCCCTGTTCAAGTTGATAACAGCCCTGTTTCGAAAGATAGCAACCCCATCTTGGAGGACATCAAATCTGTTCAAGATGACAACAATCCTGTTTCGAAAGAGATCAAACCCTCCTTCATGCATCAATTCTCTTTGTTGCCCTTCGAGGAGCCTGCGGATAACTGATCCAGCATTGTGGTGCCTGTGATTATCCATGAAAGATTAATTATCAAGGGATCCATCTGCGCCCTTGAGGAATGAAAGAAGTCAGGCATTTTTTCATGTGAACCAGGAGGAAGTTGTTTTCTCCTTTGGGAACTAGGGAGAAGGTGCATCTTTCCCTGGGAACCTGAAGAGACGAGCGTTTCGGTACAGCTCGAGGACGAGCTGTCTTTCGCCGAGGGGAGTAATGTTATGACAGCAGCAGCTGCAGTTATCAGTTAGTTTGTTAGGATTTGTTAGTAAGATAAGATCAGGTCGTTAGTTTGTTAGATCAAGTTGTTAATCTGTTAAGGTTAGTTGTCCCCAGCGTCTATAGCTATAAAGGCAGCTGCGGGTAGAGAGAAGGCAAGAAAGGAAGAAGAAGACTAGGGGTCTCTCTTTTTGCGCCGTAGGTGGAGGCCCCCGGTGCGGTTCCACAACACTCCCGCATGTGAATCTTTCCCGCATGTGAATCTTTAGAAATATTTTTTTTGAACAGTTAATAATTTTCGGCAATTTTAAAAAATTCCCTCAAGTTCCCAAAGTTTTTTAAATTTATTTTTTTGATTCCCAAAATATTTACTGAATCTGAATCACTAAAAATTTGCCAAATGGTTTTTAAAGTGATTCTGTTTCTGACCAGAAACGTTTCTGGACTGAAACTGAAACGTTTCTGATTCTTCAGAGAATCGGAACTGTACCAAACGCACCCTTATGTAATTAAAAAAGAACTATCTGCCACACCCAGCATAGCTGAAAGGCCTCAAATTTATTTTGGGTGGTCTAGGTTTACAGAAAAAAGGGATCCATCTGGTTAGACATGCTTGGGCACAAATGTCAGTTCTTAGTTTTAACTATGACCCAAATGCTAACCATACGAGTGATCAAGGGGTATCAGTAAACATATATTGTGGAATGGCAACTCTGCAAGTGCTATATAACTTTTTTAGGGTGTAAATAGGTGCACTTAAGGCTCACCTAAGGTTAACCTGTGAACCTCTTATAGTTAAAAAAAATGGACTAGTTTCTCTTTGTTTTTCCTAATTAATGTACTCTTAGGCTGTAATTCTCTCTTTTCCTTGCTTAATGAATGGCAGTGCTCCTGTCTGTTTTTCAAAAAAAAAAAAAGGTATCTCAAAAGTGGAGGGGATTTTGAAAAGTTAGTTCATTTTTTGAACTGCGGTTTGGAGGGTAATCTAATTGTCATTAGATTTCACTCCTAGTTTTTTTCCCCTTCGGTTGTGTTTACCAAAATTTGTCTCCTTGTGTAGCCTAGCCAGTGTACATGCTTCTATATGTTAGCTAGCTTTCACAGGATTTCACACAATTTGGAAGGATTCAGCTCACAAAAGTATGAAACAAGAGACAGTTTTACAATTTTACAACAAACACGAGAATTACAAACTAATTCAGGAGTGTCCAGATGATATCTAGTTTTGATTTATAGGGTATGTTTAATTACTATTTCCCATGGCAGTTCCAGAACAGAAGCTTTACCAAAATCTGAGAGGTGTCGGCTATATCGAGAACTAAGAAGTTGTTTGGACATAACTGAACCTAGAGACTGTTCATCATCAGAGGAAATGGTATTCTGCGCTGCTAATACATTTAAAAATCTATCTTTTTCATTCTTTCTCTAATACAGCTATAACATAGGTACAAAGACTGACGTCTGCTTCAAATTCATTGAGGAGGATGTTGGATATTCCATCATTCCATGACTGTCAAGAGAGTAATGGATTAGGAGAGAGTAATGGATTAGGAGACATGATGGATGAAGATGTTATGAACAATGTTTCAGTTCGCTTGAAGTTAAGCCTTACTGTTTGGGATTTTACTCTCCCAGTGACACCTTCATTACCAGCTGTTTTTGGTGTATCCTGACAATGTTCCCTTAATATGCTACCTTTTCATTCCTGTGATGTATAACACATAATCAGAACCACGTTTTTTTTTCTAAATTTATTGCTGGATTGTCTATTTCATAGTGTCTTTGTAGGCACATGCAATTTACATTTGAATAATAATCATATAGACATGTTCTCCTTTGACGGTACCTTAGATATCTGAAACTGTGATTGAAGATCGTTTCTGTTTGGAGCATGGCACTGAAGGGTGGTACGATGCACTGGATCGTCACTTTAGGTGGCTTCTACAATATCGAATCAGTCCATTTTTCTGCCGATGGGGTGATGGCATGCGCATTCTAGCATACACATGCCCATGGCCTGGTATTGCATGGATTTCAGTTGTTCTCTCTCATAAAATAATTGCAGATTTAATTGAAATTTTATTCTAATATGTGATGTTTTATTCTACTTTGTTTCTTTTATTTTAGCTGATCATCCAAAGGCTGATGAGTACTACTCTGACCCAAGACTGGCAGCATATGCTGTACCATATGCACCTATCCTGTCATGGTATTGCTTGAATTCCATTATGTCAAATTGCTTAACTGATTAAGTTTGTTTCTTTAATTATTTTGACTCTATCTTGACACTCAACAGTACTGATGCTGCAAAAAATTCCTTGAAAAGAGAGATGGAAATCTTAAAAGTGAAGCCTCACTGGTCAAAAGCTTATTTCTATTTGTGGGACGAGGTAAGTTGTTTTTTTTTTTTTTGCTACATTTTGACTACATCCACGTGAGCTTTGGCTCTAGTAATCAGTTAAATTATCTGCTCTCCTTGAAAATAAAAGGTCTCCTTTGACATGCCATTTGCTTAGAACCCCTTTTATAGGTTAGGTTTATTACTTTCTCTAGTTTCTGTATAGCTTTTGCCCATTCACACTTTTTTTTAGCTTCTTGATGTAAGTATTTCGCAGCGTTCTGCTCATTTCCTTTCATATATATAGCTAGCGGGGCCTTGCTTCACTACTTCTAGGTGAAAAAAAGCTTATGGTGTGCCTTCAGATCCCATATTAAATATTCAGGCCCAATTTGACCTGCCTAACTGTAGGACGTTGAACCTAGGAACTGAAACCTTATTATTTCTGGTGATTAGCTAATTGGTGCCTTATTATTAGGCATGATGTCTATACGTGTTGTGCTGCTGTTCTTACACCCTGTCCTACATAGCATGTCCGGTGGCATTATCTTTGATATGCTGCAAATAGCAACGACAGTCTGGGAAATATTTACTACAACCAGAACACTTAACAATCATTAGGTCAGAACAGTCATTGCAAGTGTTAAATAAAGGTAACTTCAATATGCAATGCCACTGCAACACTACTCCATTCATCTTTGCTTGAAAGTTTTTATAAATTCCTTGAAATTGCCAAAATAATTAAATAACCACTTCTCAACTTTCTAGAGTGTAATGGTTTCTTGAAGGAAACTTTTCTCTAAACATATGTATAGTCGTTTCACTTTCAACTACTGGAGAATTGTTATCATATGATCAGCTTACATTTGCTTTTAATTTTTCAGCCTCTGAATGTGGATCAGTATGATTCAATATGCAGCATCTCTAATGAGTTACGCTCACATGCACATGACGTAAGGATTTTAACAACTTACTATTGTGGTGAGTATGAGACAAAATATGATATCCCTTTCTGTGGTGAACACTGCCACCTTTTAGAAATATTCTTCCATAATTGAGATTTGTACTGAACTTCTTGTCTGTCACTCTATCCGGAGTTGGTATTATTAGGACCTCTAGTTTCTGGATGTTTAGTTGATTGTACATATAGAACCCATTGGCAAGTTTCTATAGCAAATCTTGAAATATGTATTAATTTTCTGTACAATTTGAATGATCTGTTCAGGTCCAAGTGGTTCTGAACTCGCTCCTTCTACATTTGAAGCGTTTGTGAAAGTTCCAAAATTTCTGCGTCCTCACACACAGATCTTCTGCACAAGGTATACATTGATGTTGGCATCCTTGCATTTGTCTAGGTTACTAAATTTTGTGAGAAGGGCATTGATGATTGCACATATGCACATTAACAGCCATAGCATGATACAAACATTGTTTTTCTAAATATACTCATTCTAAATGTTATTTAAAGTATTTGGCACTAAGATTTTGTACATTTCATCATATCTAACCCTTGTCATACAATTCCTTGTATTAGGAACATAGCCTATGCATCTAATGCACAAGGTTTAAAAATTCAAGTAAATAAACCAATTATTATGATAACAAAAAAAGAAGCAAAACGGATGAAATTGCCCTCCCTGTGTGCGTGGGTAGCGCTTTTTCCTTCTCGCAAGACCTTGGTAGTTGGTACTATGTTTATGGTTTATGTTGCATTAGCATGCAGCTCCAGTATGTGTTGAGGACGTGGTGGCACCCTATGTATGTTGGATATGCATTATGGAGGCTGTTAGAAGTATTGATGGTTTGATGCATGCTTAGACAACATTACGCTTCAATCCTGACCAAGGAACCACGTAACCTTTAATTTGTTGCCTTTTCATACAGCGAATGGGTTCTTGGCACGAGAGAGGACTTAGTGAAAGATATTGTTTCAGAATTAAGACCTGATCTTGGTGAGGTAAGAACAATTCTATTCCTCCAAGCTAATGTATTGGTAAATCAGGCTTTTATATTTGTTATGATATCTATTGTTTCACTTTATAAGCATGCTCAAAGAGAGTTCATGACATTAAGCCATTCTGAATAACACTTTCATATCTAACAATGTAAAATTCAAACTCGTTAATTGGAACACGTGAGCTTTATACATTTCATGAAAGGAAAAGCTCAGGGCCTATACAAACTGTTTTCTTTGTTAGGAATAATATTTACATATTCTTTATTGTCATTGGAAGAGATCATCAATTGTGGAGCTTGTGAGCTCCATTGCAATGATGCGGTGAGGAATTTTGAACCTGTTGACAGTGCACATAGAACTATGCATTTAGCCTTACTCTCTCCAGGACCATTATTCTTGATGTTTTGGATATGTCTTGAGTCAAACATTGGAAGCATAAATTACAAATAACTTTTAAGTGGTTAAATTTAAAAATGTGAAAACTATATGAACAGATTTGTCTTTAAAAATTCTTTCATAAAAGTATACATATGCCACTTTTAAATAAAAACTTATTGAAAAAATAGAAGTCAAAGTTGCATTTTGGAGACCGTGTCATTGTTCAAAACGTCAAGAAATATGGGACCGGAGGGAGTAACTGCCTCATTGAAGACTATATGCAGACACCAATCTTTTATTCCTGGTGGGCTCTGACTCAACTCACCTACTGACTGCCCCCTTGCGAATTCCCTATAGCCTCAATTGATTATTCCCTCCGTCCTAGAATAAAAAAGGGCAGCTTGGTGTACGTAGCTCACACTTGTGTAGAACCCTACGTTTCCATAAGAATGTCGCTGCGACTTTTAGACATCAAGTTTGACCATTCATCTTCTTTAAATGTTTTGTGCAAATATAAAAACAAATAAGTCATGCATAAAGTAACCCTGATGATAACAAAATAAACGATGTTTTCACAAATTATTTGAATAATAGTCAAACATAATGTCTAAAAGCCAAAAGCGACCATTATTCTGGGATGGAGTATGCTACCTGCTGCTATATTTATTTTAGTCTATGCAATCTGCTGTGGACCATAGTGTATCCTGGAGCTGCCTCTTTCTAAGTTATATGCTTTTTTGTTCTGTTCACATTATTTGGTTTTTTCATTTGTCACTAAGTATGAACTACTCTGTTTTCTCCCCTTTTTAGGAGTGGTGGACGTATGTTTGTATGGGGCCTTCTGATCCTCAACCAAATTGGCACCTGGGGATGCGTGGATCCCAGCACCGGGCAGTGATGTGGAGAGTGTGGAAGGAGGGTGGGACAGGGTTCCTTTATTGGGGAACTAATTGTTATGAGAAAGCTATGATTCCAAGTGCCGAGGTATGCTGCAGAGTGGGAAACCTTAAGGATCTGTCACTAGTACATGATCTGATTATTCTCGTTTAGTTTTGTAAAATCTAGTAAGGCAGTTAGTTATTTGATCTGTATTTATGTGCTCTATATAAAGGCTCTGTTTCTAGGTATTTTACATGGGTATCGGACACATGATTTATTGTTAGGCTCCTATGCAGATCCAATAGTATGAGTCTAGTACTTTTGGCAACTAAAAAATTATTCAAGTTGAACACGTTGTTTCTAATACAATAGAGAGCACTGATACATTTGAACCAACTAATTATTCATGTTGAATAATATGTACCACAAATATCCAGTTATATTATAAAATACAATTTCTCTGCTTGAATTTTCAGACAGAAAAAGAACTTTAGCAAAAATGCAGGTGCCCCGTGATTCTTATTCTCAAAATAGCATTTCAGGGGTAATTTGTTCAAAATTGTAATTATAGTCCTTCTTGTGGAATTATTCTAAAGCGATTTGAGTTAAAACATTGAAAATTAAAACATATTCCCTGTTTTCTGATTTATGGTTAGAACCTAGTTTAAGATTGTACTTTTATTGTTGGTGGTGCTACAGATCTGCTTCCGGCGCGGTCTTCCTCCTGGTGATGGGGTCCTGTTCTATCCTGGTGAAGTCTTTTCTTCATCACATGAGCCAGTTGCTTCGACCAGGCTAGAGCGCATTCTCAGTGGCATGCAGGTTATAATTCTTGGAAATTATTTGTTTTTTAATTTGGATTATGAACTAGTCTTTTTCAATGGTTGCAATGCTTAGCTGTTAGAAATCTTGAAGTCCATAATTTCTACTAAAGATGTATGCATGTAAATGAAGATTTACAGCTTACAGCTCTCCAGTTCATTCAATCCAGTTCAGCTGACGGCTCCATCTCAGTTGTTTTTTATTGCATTTCCTTGCAGGACATCGAATACCTGAAACTTTATTCTTCGAGATATGGCAGGGAGGAGGGCTTGGCTCTTCTCGAGAAGACTGGTGTATATCTTGCCCCAGATCGGTACACATTCGATCATGGACCGGTCGATGTGATGCGTGGTGAGGTATACCGCACCTGCAGGTCTTAGTGCAGTCCTCAAGCTGTTTATGTTCTTTTGGTACAGCAGTTTCTGTTCTTTTGGTACGGCAGTCTCCGTTACTGTTGTTGTACATGGCCGTATGTCATCTGTGTAGCGATTAGAAGGTAGTACTCTCGATGATCAGCTCGCGGAAGCTTGACCCAGTGTTGCACTGTTTCTGCTCTGCAACCTGAAGGGCAAAGGTAGCTGGACTTATTTTGAATACGTGAAACCAAATGTGCCTTTGCTGACGTGTTGATGTCAGTTTCTTTTTTCTTTCGAGAGGGGGTGAGATCCGTTTCTGAACTTGCACCTTAGGCAGATCTGCATCAGCCCAGAGTTATCCGGGAAAGCGATTCGGCCCAGAGTTACTAAAGCCCACGTTGGGGCTTGTGTCAAGGGCCCATATTCGGTTCCCATGCAAGGCGAACTGTGAGCGGGTGGTACTGGTACGGCTAATACCTTCTGCTCCGCCGCATGCTGCTCCTGTATCAGATTCGACGCAAGATTCGCCTCAGGTCCTCGGCCGCTCCATCCCGGTGAGAGAGAGAGAGGGAAAGAACCATAACGCTAATCACCGTCCGTGAGTCGCGTGACCCACACGCCACAGTCCGACTAACCCTGCACCAGCAAGGGGTTGAGATATTCTTCAGCCTTCACCCGCTACATCCTCCCCTTCTCTGTTGCAATTAGCAGCACATGTTAAACACCTCAAACCTCGCATTTAATCGCGCTTCGCCGTGCCCATTCCCGTTCCCGTCCGGACGGACGGTGACGCCGGGGTACCCGGTCCCTTTCGAGGTCGGAAAGCCCCGCCACGGCCTGATGCGATGTGGAGAGCTCCGGGCCAGAGAGAGAGCCGCATCAGGATCAAGCTAATAATATACGTTATCCTCAGGGCTTCGTTTATCATCAGATTTCCCATCGCAACCACTGCTAACCTTCTACGAGTACAGAAACGGGGCGGCATTGGTCTCGGCACACCGCGCTGGCCGGGTCGCTGTCGCCCATCTACCCGTGACGATCTCCTTTCCAGACATGTTGGATTTTTTTTTACACTTCCACGCGATTTTCAAAAGGGAAGCGGAGCGCTCCAGTTCTGGTCGTTGTCACGGGTTCCGCATAAGTCTTCCCGCGGCCGTGTCGTTATTTATTTTTTGGTAGCTAGCTCTTGCCTTCGTTGTCTGCCCATGCATGCCCACCTTATACTATGCTCCAAGGAGAAAATTGAGAGCTGACAGAACAATCTTTCTGTTAGATGCTTGAATGAAACTTTAAAAAGCATGTTTTGGGTGAGCAGCAAAATTTCCGCCCGGATGCGCTGTTATGTTTGACCGGCTGCAGTAGCACGTCTGACAGGCTGACAGCCAACAGGGAGGCCCAGTACTGTGGCGTTCTTGAAGAGGATGGTACTGTCGAAATGGCGGATGAACTCTTTATGCAATCACTGTTGAACTTCTTATGCAATCGCTGTTGAACAGTTATGCAATGCCAGCGTGGTTTTCTCTTTTCTTATCCCTTTTCCCTGGAGTAAAGGAATCGATAATAGGCATTCCTGGAGATCTTGAGCTGATGAGGAGTGAGGGCAGGCGGTGGGTCATCCTCTGATATCCTGATCTCATGGAGCTCCGGTACCCAGGACCAAGGCAAAAGAAAGAGGGAGCGAGCCCTCAACTCGCCGGTCACGAGTATTCGTTCCGATTTGCAGTGCTGGCCGCCGGGCGTTCCGGTCAAGGCAGTTGCCGTCGTCCGGCTACGCTGACGTAAAGCGTCTATACGAAGGCAGAAGGAAGACTTCTTCTACAGTACCACTTGCCCATGCATAAACCACGAACCCCAAATGCATTTCCCGGGAACAAATGACCAAATGCATTTCCTGTCACCGTGATGAAACTGTTACCAATACTACTATTTTTTTTCACTGTTAGTTGCTACTACTACTATCATCGTGCAGAAATACTACGAGACACCGTCTGTCGGCCATCACGTAGCAGCTTCAAGCATCACTGGCAATGACGCTGCCGGAAAACGACCCTCTTCGCCATCCAAGGGGCACCTGCCTGACCAAGGCGATCCGTTCCGGCGAATGATTGAGCCGCTGCGTACGCTCCTCCGTTTGTCCGATGCTCCTTGGGACGTAGCGCCTATCCGTTCCCTTTGTTGCCGGGCTGGGATATTTTCCCCTGTGTTTTTTGTTTACTCCTACCACAGAGAGAACGGAGCTGAAAATTAATCATCCGTTCAGTCGGATCGATTAGCACAGTGAGATGATGAGATCACCTCGTCGGCAAGTTACTGCCGCGGGATGATGCAGGGTGATAAGCTGCCGGTGAATGTGGTGGTGGCGATTGATCGCGACCACTCCAAGGTTTATTCTTCCGACCAGCTTTTACGTTCGGAGGGAAAACAACGTTGAGGTGGAGACTTTTCAGCCAGCAGTTCCCGTTGCCGCTTGGCAGCGCGCGACACAAGGAGCAGTGAACACTTTTGTGGACGGGACCGCAGAGCAAATGGCGCTTGTTAGGAGATGACCCGTCACCGACATGTCAGTATAGACCATCCACCAGTAGCGCTCGTCCCTCCGATAAGCGTCACTGGATCCCGTTCCGCTGCGACTCAGTGTGAGAGCTGGCAAGGATAAACAACAGAGACCGTCCAGCCATGCAGTGCGGTAGAGCTGGCAGCAATTTATCGACGGTGTAGATAAAACAGTGACATGTGGACCCTCTGTAAGCGATAATGCATAGATCTTGGTTGGCAGTACAGGTCGGCAGAACAATGTTCAAGTTAGGAGTACTTGGGATTAAAAAGCTCTGTTATTGAATACTTGGGGTTATTGTAGATATTAGGTGAAGTAATTGGAGCTTGCATCAAGTTGTTACTAGTAAATGTTATGGTACTGCATGGTCGTCCTAACGGCAAAGGGTACCAAATGACATTCTTCATTACTGTTGTGGATTGTATTGCAATAGGCGTGAAGCATAATGTGAGCATGCGTTTTGTGCACTTCCTACAAAGTTCTTTCATTCATAATGTATCACACATTCTAAAAGCTACTTGGAAACAAAGCCAAAAAAATGAAATAAACTTTTATCTTAACAGATTTGAAAAGAAAAAAGGGGGAAACGCAATGCAATCGTACAACATTAAACGGTTTTTATTTCAAATATGGAGTACATAATTCTGGTCCGTGTACGTCATTATGACCACTAGTCAACGATTTCATAAACATTGGTAAAAGCGCTTTTTCACGAGTGATCAGCTTAATGAATGTTGTATTTACTAAACCAAATGTAGTTAAAGATTGGTCTTTCAAACTGCAAGGGAATAAAATGGATGGGAGGATACCCTCGTTAAGTCAACCACAGGGTTTCACTTACCGTTTAAACTGTGAAAACCGCTCGAGAACCGTGAAAACCGTTTCGCCAAACCGTGTGATTTTTTCGGTTAGCCGAACGGTTTTCGCAGCTAGTCGAACGGTTTTGCTGAAAACCGCTAAGTGCGAAAACCGAACGGTTTTTGGGTAAACCGGTTGATTTTTCGAAAAACCGATAAATTAGTGAAAAATAAGAAAAGAGATGAAAAAATGCTAAAAAATTGGGCATAACGTATTTTAATTTTTTTTAATATCAACATTCACAACATACTTCATCCACAAATAGTAAGACACGTATTCATTCATATCAAATTCAAATTTCCAAATACAAGAAATCTATACATACATGTAGTTCATCTACAACAAATCCAAAGTTCATACATAGTTTTCGAATTACACTTTATTTTGAGATTATATTCTAATCAAAATATGCATTGTCGCACTCTTCAATTGAAAGGAGTTGAATTCCTCTAATAGCTAACAACTTCGCTTTGAATTCATTTTACGATTATTCCGTCCAAGCGGTAGTTGTCTCTCATTGTGAGTATGATATGTTATAAAACTTTGAATTTTACCATTGGTAGATCTATGTGATGGTAGATTCTATACTACGATCACTATACGAATTATTGTAGTACTTATTACTTTGGCTATATGATGTATCACTGTCTGTCGTCGTGGAATAGTAGGTGTCCTAGTAATACTGCCTCCCTATGCTCTCAAACCGAATCAGGCTGATCTGCCATCATAGAACCAACAATACCTGAAAAATGACTAACTATGTTCTAAAGTTGCTAACAAATCGACCAATATTTGAAAAAAAAAACAGAAAAACAACCATTTCACTTTCTCTGCCACAGAAGCCCACCAGATCCGACGGCTTTTTGCGCTAATCGCTCGGCTTACCGCTCAAATCGAGCGGTTTGCCGCTGGCGCCGGCTTACCGTCGACGACGCGCGGCTTACCGCTGAAGCCAGACGGCTTGAGAGCTGCCGGCACACGCGCGGCTAGCCGCAGTTAGCTAGCCGCTGTTCCCTCTCAGTTTCTGGCTTCGACGTGGTGGGGCGGCGAATACGCGGGTGCAACACGCGGATGGGGAAAGAGGAATGGCGGAAGAGGCTGTGCAGATGTGACTCCGGATAAAGTTTGCTTATATATTCTTCATCTAATTTTCTTCGAATTTTTTCGACACCAAAATCAAAATATTTTTAAAAACTGATTCAACCATAAAGTTGCATTTTTCATCTAGTTTTTTTTACATATTTTTATTTTAAAATTTATTAAATTTTTTAAAAAATTTAAATTCGAAAACCGCTGAACCGCTCAAACCGGACTGGAACGGTTTAGACGAGTTTCACAAAAATGGTGTGGTACCGCGGTTTTGCAAACCCTGATCATCCATTCGCGCCCATTGGAAACTACTTAGTAAAAAAATGTTACAAAATCCACACACCATAACCATTTGCAGGTTGCTTGCTTGGACACGACCGCTACCTTTTCCTTCCGCCGGCACGTCGACAGATCCCAAACGCAAGAGGCCTTCGCCGCCCCGCCCAGCTGGCGGTGGCACGCACGCTCGAGCGCGTTGCGTTAGGAGCCAAACCCGCCAACCCCAAAAGATATATTCGCACGAAACCCGCGGTAAAATACGTCCACAAGATCCATCCATCATCCACCACATAAGATAATGACCTGTCCGCCTCGCGAGCCCCGCGCCGTGGCTCACGAGCCCTTGTTTGTACCGAGTCCCCCGGCCCCGTCGCGTGGCAGGCAGGTCGATTAGCCCGCTCGCTGCTGCGTAGCGAGCACTGGAACGCAACAGCTGCTGCTGACTTTTCCCGCGGCCGTTGCTGCTGGTCCAGCTCATCAGCACGCACGCTCATGATCCCCGCGCGGTCGTCGCTGGTCACCGCGCCGCGCCGGCGGATCGGACGGCCGGCCGGTCAGGTAGCGGGGATTGCTGGCTTTCCGCCCGAACTATAACCGACCGCGCGGATCCCCGCACACGCAGCCACCCTTTCCGCGTACGAAGTACGCTTTTCGGCGCGGTCCAAAGCCTCCACCCATGCCCAGGGAGTTTGTCAAGCACAGATCTATATTTGTCACTCGGCCTGTCTCACACAGCTTCACTTTCGTACGCTTTTCGGCGCGGTCCAAAGCCTCCACCCATGCCCAGGGAGTTTGTCAAGCACAGATCTATATTTGTCACTCGGCCTGTCTCACACAGCTTCACTTCGCACTCTGCTGTAGTAGAACGTGCCACATGTTTCGTTACACTGCGAGAGGTACGCGACTGGTACTGGTACCGGAAGAACGCGACCGGCGAAACGGCGTCGGCGAAGGCCAGGACGCTTGCCGAGTTTTTCTGGTTTGGGGCGGAAGCAGCAGAAAGGCAGTAGGCCGCGGCGGGGGCGACCACGTGCGGCGGCTACCCACCCCGCGTGCCCCGGCGATGCTTTGGCTGCTTGCGGTGGGAGTGTGGGTGCGAGCGAGCGAGCAGAGCCATGCCCACGCCACCACACCCGGGCCGGGGCTGTCTTCTCATCCCGATGCCTCCGCCTCCTCCTCTCTGACTCTCACCCTCACCCTCAGCCTCGCGTCTTCTCTTCCCCAATAGAAAAGCCGCAAAAATAATCAACGCCAAAAGGGATAGAGAGAGAGAGAGGCGAAGGAGCAGACGAGAGAAGAGAGAGGAGGGAAAAATCACCGCCCACCGTCCGCCGCCGCGCAGCGCTCCCGGAGCCGGCGCGAGAGGTGGGATTCAGTGAGGCGGCGAGCGGGGCGAGGCGGGAGCGCGGCGGGCGCCAGATCGAGCGGGAGCGGATGACGCGCAACCCGACGGAGCCGGAGGCGGGGCCGGGGCCGGCGGAGGCGCCGGCGGC
>BCLG01002633.1:20573-50022 GCA_001602295.1 Zoysia matrella
CACTGCCCCACGCGCGCGCTCGGGGACCTCACGGGGATCAAAAAGCACTTCTGCCGCAAGCACGGGGAGAAGCGCTGGACGTGCCCGCGCTGCGGCAAGCGGTACGCCGTCCAGGCCGACCTCAAGGCGCATGCCAAGACCTGCGGCACCCGCGAGTACCGCTGCGACTGCGGCACCCTCTTCACAAGGTGCGTTTTCCGCCTTTAGTTCCCTTCCAACTTCCAAATCGAGCTAAATCCGAAGTTGTCCAGTGGTCAATCTGGTTCCTTGGATGGCAAATAAAGCTTTGCTTTCATGTTTGATTCATTGAATGGCATGCTTGCTTGGATCAGAAGGGACAGCTTCGTGACGCATCGCGCGTTCTGCGGCGCCCTCGTGGAGGAAACCGGTAGGGCGCTGACGGTACCTGCGCCGCCATCGCCTCATCCGCCTGATTTGGAGGCTGAGGAGAATGTGGAAAAGGACAAAGAGAAGAGGGAGGAGGAGAAGAAAGATAATTCTGCTGTGGCTGAGAAGGAGCAGCCTCCACGGGTTGAGGCGGCAACACAGAAGCCGCCACGCATTCCGTCGCCACCTCCATTGCCAAAGGAGCCGCAGCATCCGCAATATAATCCGTCTCCGACTCCAGTGGCACAGGATCCACTACCACTTCGCTCTAGGCCTCTATTGCATCTGGAACCACAGCCACTTCACTCAAGGCCTCCATTTCCGAAGGAGCATCATCAACCAGTTGTGGCATTGTTGCCAAATGTGGATGGTATGCTCATTCTGAATCTTATTCTTGTGCTTGTCTTATTGAATCTATGTACTACAAGTGATTTATTGCAAATCCTTGCTTTTTAAGTCAGTCTTACTGCTATAGAAGGAAACCGATGCATGAATTGTTTTGTTTCCAAATTTGGTTGTCCATCTGAATAGTGATCTGGATAAGTGAGGACTGATATTTTCTTCCTTACTTTGTTTTATCTGCAATAGAGCCAAAGGTGGTTGCTGAGCCAGCTGTGATCGCCAAGGAAGAGGAGGAAGCTGATGAAGATGAAGCTACCTGCATCCTGGAAGCTGATCAACACAAGGATCCTGAGCTTGAGACTTCCAATCTTCTGAATAGAGACACCCTGATGCTTCCACGCTTCCTCCCTTCGCCCTCAGAGGCCATTGGTACAGACGTCAGCGGCACTACATGTGGTGCAGGCGGCAGTGTTTCCAATTCCATTGCGCCATCCACAACAACCAACACATTTGCTGGTCTATTTGCATCAGCCACAACAAGCACAACTTCCCAGAGCAAATCTCTACCTGATCTTATTGGAGTTGATCCTACATTCCTTTGCCTTGCGATTGGTCCGCCCTCCCCTTTATTCACCCAGACAAATGCAAGCAACCCATGCAACTTTGCTCCATCAGCAGCTCCACACATGTCCGCCACTGCACTCCTGCAGAAGGCTACTGAGGTTGGAGCTTCACAATCCAGCTCATCATTCCTTAAGGAGTTTGGCCTTGGCTCTTCCTCCTCGTCATCACCTCCGTCAAAGGTACCGCAAGGAAGGTTCACTGAAAACAGTACACAACACTGGCATCATCGGAGTAACCAGCAGATGGAGATGGAACACTACCAGAGTAATCAGAGAATGGAGATGGAACACTACCAGAGTAATCAGAGAATGGAGATGGAACGCTACCAGAGTAATCAGAGAATGGATATGGAACAGCCTCGAAGCCGTCAGCAACAGCACCGCAGGAGTAATCAGCAAATGGAGATGGAGCTCCGCAATCAACAAATGGAGATGAATCCCAGGCCGATGCTATCCAGCAGTCTAGGCCTTGGTCTTGCATATCAAAGTGGGAATTCAGCAATGCCGGATTTGATGATGGGACCGTCTCCACTGTTTGGTCCCAAACCTGCTACTCTGGACTTCCTTGGGCTGGGGATTGGAGGGACCATTGGTAGTTCCACAGCCAATGGTGGCCTTCCGGCATTGATGATGAGGGGAGAGCTGGATATGGGGTCTGCACAGTCGCGGGCTCCATGGGACGATGGCAAGAGGAAAACCAACGGCCGCACGATCCTGTGAGGTTTTCTTTTTGTAACCTTAGGGGTTTTGTGCTCCGGCTCATTCTTTCAGCAGATGTGTTGGTAGAGCTAGAACTCTGTATGATGCAGATTTGTATATAGCTCAATGCTTCTTCCAATCCTGCCTTTTGTCTAATATCTGAACTGAAGTTAACAGTATAGCGGAAATTTGGTCAGGGGAATATGGGACCTGAACTTGACCCGCCCTTGATTGGCCCCTTTCTTTTCAAATGTAATCAAGTAACAGGGTAAGTCGTTGCTTTTATTACCGAAAACAGAGAAGAATTGAGATTAGGACAGCGATGTTGACATGGAAAAGGTGCTTTTTTTATTACTGTTGTTTCTTAAGTCGACAAGGCTGAAACCGGCCAGTCAGTCATGAACCTTGGTGCTTCAAAGAATATATATTGTACCAGATGTTAACCGTTTCAGTATGACTTCTCAGTCATCAGTTAGACATGATACTGACGTTCTCGATATAGCTAGAGTATGTTTCAGTTTCACTGCTGTTGTTTTCAACGACCGGTTTTCATCACAGCAGTGACTTGCTGAGAACCCTGCTGAGCAGTAGTAATCCACTGCCAGCAGCCGTATATTTCCTCAGATTTCTGTTGCTTTCACCAGCGACCGGCTCAAACGCTTCAACTCGTGTCTAACCCAAATCAAGGTCTTTTTCTTTGATTCTTCCACAGATTGCAAGTATTTGGCCATCTGGCAAACAACCAGGTGGCGATCCCTCTCGTACGCACGTCGTGCCACAGTAGAATCGATGTAACTTTCTGAAGACTGAAACCAACAGCACGACACGGATTCTGCTCACTGGACGTGTCCACTCCCTTTCGGTGAAGCGAAAAGGGAGAGGACGACGGACGTGTCGAGATTTCGGGCCCGTCGTACGAGCCTACAGTGCCGTTCATCCGACAAGACGATCGATGCCTAGTCAGTGTGGCAAGAGATGCTCCACTATTTACTCCATAATTGGAGATCATTCATCCAGGCAATCATTATTGGAGGAAAGAATTATTTGAGGCCCTGGTAGATTCCCTCAAATCCCTCCCCAAACGAAAAATGTACTGCCTCCATCTTATAAGTATTTTTAGTTTAGCCAGAGTTAAACTATTTTAATTTGATTTTTAATAATAAAAAACTAAAAATATTTTATCATATATATAAATTATGTTACTAGATTTTTTATGAAACAAACATTAATAATATGTAACTCTTTATATTATAAATTATTTAAACTTCTAGATATTATTTAGTCAAAATTGATAGAATTTAACTTTAATCAAATCTAGAAATATTTATATTTGAGGATGGAGGGAGTAAGTAACAGTTTTTCCTATGGTTGGTTATGCTTTTATATATATAATTTCAACAAATGAACCAATAAGCTGTTTAAACATATCCATTATTTGGAGCAGTTTTTGTGATTGTAAGTTCCTGTAGCGAGAGCAAATTGTTGATAGTGCAGATCCAACCGCAGCCTGTTGCGGCAGCCTAAGGCCTCTTTGAAACGTGGGGATTTTTTTTTGTTTTTTGCGTTTTTCTGTAAAATTAAACTAATTTTTATAAAATTTTTATGAGATTTTTGTAAAATTTCTGCATTGTAAAAAATGCCTAAAAAATCTGAAGCGAACACATCCATAGTAACTCGCATTGTGCATGTCGACCAAGCTTCATACAGTTCATAGATGTGCTTTCTAAGAACGGCCGGTCTTTATCAAACCAAGGCACGCCCAGCCCGGTCGTGGTGCCAAAAGCGACACCCAAGCTGCTGCTAACCTAGATCCACTTTTTGAGAGACAGGTCGCTTTGGATATGTTTTCCTCTTTCGGCAAATCAGATATGGGAGGCGAAGCTCGATTGCTTTCAGTTGTCGAAACTAGCTTATCGGCTGCCTGCACTCCCAGTTGTGAAATGAAACTAGTTTGCGCTAAGCATTTCCGAGACCGGAACATGCAGTAACCTCCTGTTTTGGAAGAGCAAGACAGGTCACAGGACCAGTGACTTCAACACCTGGAAAGAAAGCACAGTTTGTGTAGTTTCCTGATGCGAACCATCAGTTTGGAGCAAGGTTTCACTTACGGTGTGAACCCCAGAAATCGCTCGGAGACGGTTTAACAAAAACTGCGAAAACCGCTAAAATCGTTTGGTTTTTCGTTCAAATTTTAATTTTTAAATTTATAGACAGTTTTATCGGTTTAAAAAGGGTAAGCTGAGCGGTTTTTGCGGTTAATCAAACGGTTTTCATGGTTAACCGAGCGGTTTTGCTGAAAATCGATAAATTAGTAAAAAAATAAGAAAAAGACGAAAAAATGCTAAAAAATTGGGCATGACCTATTCTAATTTCTTTTAATATCAACATTCATAATATACTTCATCTACAAATAATAAGACACATATTCATTCATATGAAATCCAAAGTTTCAAACACGAAAAATCCATATATGGAGTTTATCCACAACAAATTCAAAGTCCATACATAGTTTTAAATTATATTCTAATCAAAATATGTATTGTCGCACTCTTCACTTGAGATGAGTTGAATTCCTCTAGTAGCTAACAACTCCGCTTTGAATTCGTTTCATAATTGTCCCGTTCAAGCGGTAGTTGTCTCCCATTGTGATTACAACATGTTATAAAACTCTGTATTTTACCATTGATAGATCTATGTGGTGAGAGATTCTGTGCTACGATCACCGTACAGATAATTGTAGTAGTCATTACTTTGACTGTATGATGTATCACTGTCTGTCATAGAATAGTAGGTGCCGTAGTAATGTTGCCTCTCTCATCGTTGTCCTTGGTGACTATGGAGCACCACAATCTTCATTTTGTGTAGCATGGGTGTAATCTGTCTCACCTGTAAAAGAAGTGAAATGTAAGATAAATGAGTAAAAATTGATTGTATGATGTGAAGAAATAGTTACCTGTGAAATGATGAGTTTTGATCGGTGACTGTGAGTCAAAAACCATACTGCTTGGTGGGTCTCCAGATGTAGTCCGAGAGCTGCTATCATTTGATTCCTGGTAAGGTGAACTTCGTTTGGCGTCTCTAAAATCTGTGGAGTCGTTGCTGCTTACATTCTTATCTTTTTCTTTGCTCCTTGTTCTCATTTTTTTAGCATATTTTTTCTGTCTTGCACTTTGAACATTCCTCTTGCATATATGAGTATCACTCACATTTTGATCTGTCTATTCAGATATTGTTTCAGCACGAGATAAGCGTAACAACTCTCTACCAACGTCATCATCTGTAACAAAATGGCTAGGTAAAAAAGTGTCGCTCTCGGTGCCCTCTTCATCAAAAACAGAGTCAGAATTCGATCTCTCATGTTCCATCTATTCTCAAATAGGATTTGAAAAATCATAAAATGACAGCTCCAGGAGACGATTAAATAGATTGGCTTCTGGTGGCTTATATGTTCATGAAGCATCACGCATACGAACTCGAAGGTTGTAGTTAACATACATCAACTTATGCAATTTGTCATGAAATAATCTGTTACGTATCATGATGTGGATCAATACAAATATACTCCAGTTGCGCTCACAAACACTCGATGATGCATACTGTGAGACTATCTGTAATGTAAGCTGCTGGAGATGAGGTGTGTTACTCCTAAATATGTTTCACCAAACTGCAGAAGAAGTATTTTTATCAACTGCCATCGTGTTGGCCAACTCAGTGGCGAATGAATCTTGTTTTCTTCTAAATTTTTTTGCCTTCTGCAGGACCTACACACACAACTCTGTTGGTGCTATGTGTGTAAATGCCTTTCGAATATCGTTCATTATATTTCGACCCATCTCGTAAGCATAGTGACTTTTCAGATTTAAAGATCCAGCTGCACATATAACAATAGTTTGATATCTTTACATTATAAATAAAAGAATACAATAATTTTGACTATGCGCGTCCAATGGCCGTCTTTGTTAGCTTGCTCTTCGCACTCCATGACCTGTGTCGATCTTAGTTTGAATCCGACCTCTGTGACCCCGACCTTCTTATCATGCCAAATAATCGAGACCTACCACCTCCCTGCGATGAAGCAGATGCACCTTACGATGAACCAACACCAGCACCACCACTCTCAAACTGACCACCATACGAACACTGACGCAATTTCTCCTCCTCTTTAGATAATCTCATAGCAGCCTGCATCTACTCATCGTCCTCCTCATTGACATTTCCCTCACTTATAACCTGCTGTTGTTTGAGAGTATGTTTAGCTCGGTTCTTCCTCCGCTCGGCAGTTCTATCAAGCTTTCGACAAAAATAGTCTCGCATGTCGGCGAGAACATGAGGACACTCAACTACGCTGGTTCTACAATGTGCTAAATATTGCTTGAATCATGTGGTACCACCCCCTCTCTTCACGGACTTGTAATATTTGAAACGAAACCCGAGATACACGTTCTTCTCGTGTTCTTAAACCGAATCAGACTGATCTGACATCTAGAACCAACAATAGCTGAAAAATGACCAACTATGTTTTAAAGTTTCTAACAAATCGACCAATATTTGAAAAAAAAACAGAAATACAACCATCTCATCTCCTCTGCCACAAAAACCGAACAGATCAAACGATTTACCGTAAAAATCGCTCGGCTTACCACTGCAAACGGCTGATTAGCCGCTGCCGATGACTTTTTGGCCAAGCCACACAGCTAGCCGCCGTTTTTGAGCGGTTAGCCACTCTTGCCGGCCGGCGCCGCAAGTGGCTGCCCGGCGCGCGGCTAGTCGCATTTACCACTCGGCTAGCCGCCGGTTTCGGGCGGCTTCGGCGGCGCAGCTCGCGGATGGGAAAAATGACTCGCGTGTGGTGGTTCTGGATGCGTCGGATAAGGTTTCTTTTATTTTCTCCATCCAATTTTTCTCGATTGTTTTCCTTCAAAATCAAACAATTTTCAAAAACTAAATCCACCGTGAAGTTGCATTTTTTATCTAGTTTTTTTACATATTTTTTATTTTAAAATCTACCAAATTTTTAAAATTAAAAAAAATTGAATTTAAAAATACAAACCGGACCGCAGCTGTGCTTTTTAGGAAATCGTCTAGGAGTATACGTGTAAAATTCCAGTGTCATCTCCTGTTGTGTTGTAGTACTGCATGTGTACACAGCAGAGTACAGACCAAAGAATGAATAGGGACCCTACAAAGAGGAGCAGCAAGTTGCAGCAGATTCTTCAATCCACGGCCTGGACTTCGTCGTAAGTAGTTCCCCATATGTGGTTGCAACTTCCAAGGGCTGGGTGTCCCGTTCATTGTCCTGGACGACAGGAGCGAAAGATCAACGGGAGCGGATTTTTTTTTCTTTTTTCTTTTTTTTGAAATAGCAGAGCATATTCAGGGTCGACATGAATATGGGCATAAGCGCGCACGGTCAGCATTCAAAACGTTCTAGCTGGCAACACGTGGTGGAGCGTGATAAACTTGCCAGATTGCTGGCCTTGAATTCCGCTCGGCCCGCTATTTCTCCTGATGCTTGAATGCCCAATGAATATTAAGCAGTAATGACTTCAGCAGCAAGCAGGTGACTTGTCATTCGTTGCAGTTGAACAAGCAGTCTAGCAGGTCAATTTGTCACCAGATTGGTGCTACTACCCTGTTATTTCTCCTTCATTTGCCGCTTTGTCAAGGTTAGGTACTACGGAGTACCTGTATTTTGCGTGCTGCACCGGAAGCTGCTGTTGCAGTGTTGCTACTGCCTTTTGAGTCGCCATGGAAAGAGCTGTGGAGCTTGTTCGGCCCAGGATTTTGAACCTGGGCCTCCGAGTGTCCTCGACTCTGAGTCCAACAGCCGCGAGGCGGCCAGAGTGCGGCCCACTATGAAAATGTAAATAACTGGACCGATCGGCAACCCCAGCCAGGCCGGTGTCTCATAACCAGCCCAACACGCATCCGCGAGCTGTGGCCCATATCTTTCGCAAGCCCCTCTGGCTGCTCCCGCTGCGCAAGATCGGCGACGTTGTGGGAGATAATAACCTTCCGAGCGGTGGCCACCGGAGATCACTACGCTTGGACGCCGCGGCGGCGGCGGCGTGCACCGGTCGCTGCGTTGGAGCCACGGAGTCGCCGGTGCTGGCTGTGGCGCTTGGCGGCTTCAGGCCGTTGACCAAAACTTCTTCTAGAGAGGTCACCATACCAAGGGTCAACGAAGCTCAAGCACTGCACACCCCCGATTTGAACTAACCACAGTTTTATTTCAGGTAAATTCTTCGTAGATTTGGAAAGATTCGCCAGGCTAGCTGTGCCCCTCGCACGGCCAGGTTAGAATAGAATCCGTCTCGTGGCGGCCGCAGCGAGGTTCCTCGATCGCTAATCAATGTTATACTCCCACTGATGCGGCTCGAGGTGGCCACAAGTTTTGCAAGTTATTTGATCCGTTGGTAGCTCGGTACGAATTAGTAGCGGCTTTTGTGTGGTCCTGTGGAATTTAGAACTCTAGATGCCATCCTAGCTATCTTTTTCTCAGTATGGAGTGAATCTGAGAGTGGTTATTTAAAAAAAAAAACACTCCAGCTAAAACTCGTGTAAATTATGATAACAATTTTTCAAGAAAAAAATGTTTGTGGATAAACATTCTAGTATCATGTCACTATTATTTTCAGAAATTTAGTAGGTTACAATCCTCTTTTTCCCTTTAGCCCTCGTTTGAATGCAGGAATTTTTCCTATTTATGTGTCTTTTTACTGTATAATAGAACTGATTCATGTGTAATTTATATAAAATTTCTGCATTCTAAACATAGCCTGAATAGATAACTACTACTAGAAGCTATCAAATTAGTCGTCACTTGTTAATGCTTACTGTCCTGAGACTTCAAGCAAGATTCCAGATTATTATCAGACCTTTTAGATTACTCAATGATTACAAAATTGCTGTCAGGGTTGCACTCCGGCCTGCTGCTAACTATACCTTTCACACGCACAGATATAAATTTCTGGAAAAGATTCTGCGAGTACTCCAAGCACATTTGTTTGGGACGATTCCTATTGGCGCCAGATTAGCATGGGCCATTAGTTAACCATGTACGGGGATGAGAGATTAAACAAATGGCGCCAGCTGCTTCATCGATCGGCTTAGGGTTGAAAAGAGATCGCAAGCGTTGCTGCCACGTTTCGCCGTGTCATGGGCAACGTACCGCCCGGCAAGATACTGGCTAATCGCGCTTCCTTGGCGCGTCCTGATCCTATAGCGTACCTTATCTTAGGCATTGAAACGGAGTCGTTATTTTAGTGGCACTAAGGTCACGTCACATGGTTAGTGGCGTAATTCAAGGAAAGGTGGTAAGGATTTGATTTTAAGGGTAAAGTTGAGTGCCGCCCAAGGGTGAAAATTTGAAAATGGTTCGTGCAAATCTGTCCCGTACAAGCAAATTAAAGGATCAGAATTTGAACTTTGACGCCGCTGAGCAGGAGGCATGTAGATCAACTACGCTAGGGAAGTAAATCTTTCCGTGAACCCTAGAGGATGTCAGATTTTAAAAACCAGAAACTGGCGACTGCAGTAAATCTTTCAAATCTGAATTTAGTTAGCTAGTACTTATTATTAAGAACTCTCAGTATTGCTCCATGAATCAAGCATGATACTGAAATATCGTTCTTAATATCTAACAACACTACATTTGCTACTTCTGCCTGCCTGATCTACATCTTGGGACTCTCAGAAGATAGAAGACAAAAGCGCAAAATATCCACTTGCGTTTAGCAAAATTTATCTCAATTAAGATTAATTGACCTCTAAGTCGCGATTACATCGCCGATTTAAGATGAGCAGGTCTCAGGCAGATCAAAGGTGATAAGTTGGAGGTTGGGAAGCAGGGGCGTGGCTTGTCTGGGAGTAAGGGCGCCTCCATTTGATTACTCGCCGTCGTCGCAGCTGGTGTTCGCGCGTTAACAAAGCGAGTTGGAGATCACGGAGCATGTGAGGGAATCGAGCACATGATGATCATTTGGGATTAGTAGTGTATCAGTCCCTATCCCGCGTAGACAAGTGTCCTTAGCGCTGATCCCTTAGCTAATACCGCATCCAATCTCGATCCGAAACAGCCTAGATGTGTGTGTAAAGAACGTGGGTATACAGCCGCGACACAGCTAAGAAGCTTGGTTATGAGTGTTATTAATGTGCTATTAAGAACACTAGTCGCCGTAACCATGCATACCCCCTGCAGATAGACATAACATTTTTTTTTATTAGAGGTCACCTAGAACAACAGTTCTGACGAGGTCAAATTAGGGGAAGTTGCAGCTGCATGCTAAACTTGCAATACTTTGTCTTGTTATGGATTGTTTACTTACGGGACTTGTTTACCACTTTCAGTTCCTCAATGGAAGTTTCAGTTACTCAATGTAAGTTCTGGATGAGATTTTTTTACTTCGATAAATCATCAACAAAATGTGAGATCATATAATTGTCTCCGAAGCGTACGAGGCTACCACACATTCCACGTACAAGCTCTCGGATGAATGCATAGGTTCATCCGTTCATGCAACATCGTCTCATAACTCATAGGGCAGGCGAAATCCCAGTAAAGTTCTCCTTGCACCTTTTCTTCACCAGAAACGACCTGCAGCAGTACAACACCGCCGGCCGGCTGGCGGCTGTCGCGCACCCTGTTTCTGAGATGCACTGTAACACACGTATCAGTCTCTGGATCAGTAGCTGATACGCACAACACAACAGAATGTATATCAAAAACATACTTCGAAAGGAAAAACTAACCTAAGACAGGACTTTTAGTGGCCACACCATGAGGATCTCTACGTTCTTACACCGGTTGACCAACTAAAAGCAGAGCAGACAGCGAACATCAGGGCCAAAATCCACAAGCAGACTTGAGAAGCAGAACGAAACCAGTACAACATCTACGCGATCCTCACTGTCTAAAACCACAAATGCAGGCGGATAAATACACAAGGTACTCAGCAAACTCCAACACTAAGCAAAGGTATAACTATAGATACACATTAGTTGTAGCAAGAATGAGGCAGCAAGGTGCATGTTGTAAAAAGCTAGTTTTATGCAAGGTTCACTACAGAAGATTTCAAAAGCATTTATTATTCATATATTAATAAGTTAGACCTGGAAGAGTATAAACTGTTCCCGCCAGTTTCCTAATTTTTAACTGGAAGGGCCTCCACTATCCCCTTCAGACACTTTCTAAAACACGGGTAGCTACACCCACTCACTCATCAAGGCAGTATAGAAAATCTAATCGTAGGGCGCCTGAACAGTAGCATGTCAATACCGTGACAACGGCCTATCCGAAAGTATTTTTAACTCTGCAGAGGTTATACACTATACCCACAGGTTATGCTACTCCTGATCATTAGAGTTGCATAACGCTTATCCCACATCTACGCAGTTTTTCACAGATTCCACCCAAAGTGCAAACAGAGGCCATCCCTCGAGGTTTTTCAGGCCGTCGATGACGCGTCGGTACATTCCTGGAGCCGAGTCGTGAATATCCACCACATTCACGCCTTTTTCTGGTCCCCTCCAATCCCCGGGTATTACCAAACCAGGGGCTATATCCGCGGGCTTACGATCCCGTGACGCGGGCAATTACCGTCGAAGACCAGGCAACGAGTTATCTCACGCCCTTCTCCTGTTCCCTTGTGTCTTTACTACCGACCCTCCAATGGTTCGATGTGGAAAGAATACGTAGAAAAAATAAGTCCTGTCCAAATGTACAGGTTCTGTGGTTGCACGAGAATTACCAAGTCGAGGGCTAACGAACCGGTCCTTATATGGCAGGGGTGGCGGTCTCGTCCACGGCAGGTGGACCACAGCGAAGCCTACACACCTATCACCATCATCTCAGGTGAGCCCCACCCCACGGCCAGAAACATCCTCTCTTCACTTAGCACCAGTTATTCTAATCCCGCCCCTTTTTATTTGTACTCACACCACCAAACTCTTTCAACTCATTTTGCAAATTAATAGTATATGGTGTGGTGGTGCGGAGCACCATAAATTGGGGTCCTAAGCAGATCTAAGTACAAGGTAATGTCCGTTCCGTAAAACTATCTAGGAACGGAATCCTTATAGCTATCAAGGACACTTCGTCAATGGTTTTCAAAGAAGGTATTCATATCTATACAGCAAGTTACTGACATAAATATAAATACCTAGGAGCAAATAGGATTATTACTAGCACAATGTTTCAAACCAAAATATCATGCATAGCAGAAAAAATAGGCACTATGAGAGCATTAGCAAATTATAGGTTCCAGTATGAGGTTAGAGTTTGCTTGCAAATTCCTTAATCTTCAAGCTTGAGGTTGAAGGCTTCTTCTTCAATATCTTAATCTTCAATCTCTGGCTTCGCGCCCAATCTACGAGCTTCTCTTCATACGTAGAACTTCTAGTTCCTCTTGAGGCTTGACTCTTCCTTACACTCAACGTTATCTACGCGAAAGAAAAGCCTAATAAAATTACTGCGAAAGAAACACAACTCAAGAAGGAGCGATAAAATCCAAAGAACTCCAACTAAGAACCAGATAACACCGCGAGGAAAACTTAAGGCAAGTCATGCATGATGCGGTGATGGGCATACTACCATCATTAACTATCTAGTTTGTACCCACCTGAGTGTTTTACTTTAGGTAGTTAATGATCAATTACCTAGTTTAATGTATATAGTTAAACTTTTAAAACTAGCAAGTGGTACATGTGTGGGTGAATGCAAGACAGAATGCTTATAGGCTACCATCTAAGTAATCACTTACTTTCTAATGTTTAACTATTTGTATTTAACTATTAATCATATGATTCTAACTTTAGACTAGATTACTTAGTGCTAACATGGGTATGCATACTAAGGTGTGCTAAATAATGAGGTTATGCTAGCTGTGGCGTGCTTTAGCTAGTATAATTCTATGCTTAGAATGCATCAAAGTTAAAGACTTGCACTAACAGTGATAAAACAAAAGAAGGAACACGATTAAACCCAGCGAAAAACTTAAGAAGCGAATCGGCAAGACCGGAGGTTGGCTAAGGTTTGGATGATTCGATGTGATGGAGCTTGAGATAATGGTTCTAATGGCACCAAGATCACTGAAAACTTAGCTAAGGTGTAGCGGTGATGAGACGAACAAGGTGTTCACGATGAAAAACAGGAAATCTCCTCCGTGGACACGTTACCTGATATATGTCCACAGTTGTCGGGTGTGTGTGTGCAGGCGTGAAACAGAGGATGAACTTTGTGGTGATGTTGCCAGCTAGTCTGTGACTGAAAACTGGCAAAGGCTGCATGGACACAAGGCTCAGTCTGTGTCCACGGCCTCTAGACACCTGCGTGTCCAGAATCGAGAAACAAATCGTGTGGACACGTGGTTCGGCCTGTGTCCACAGCCCCTGGACACACGGGTGTCCAGAATCGGGGATTTTTCTGTGGACACAGAGTTCTGTGACGTGTTCATGGACACGTGAATATATGAGCTGTAATCGTGTCCGTGGACACGTGGACTGTGACGTGTCCGTGGACACGTGAAAGTGAAAGTTCGGGGTTCATGGGAAAGTTTAGGATTTACGGGAAAGTTCGGGGTTTCCGTGGACACGGGAACTGTGATCGTGTCCGTAGACACATAGACACGTGAAAACTGTGACGTGTCCGTGGACACGTGAACCGTGATCGTGTCCGTGGACACGTGAAAATGTGACGTGTCCGTGGACACGTGGACAGTGGAAAACTGTGACGTGTCCGTGGACACGTGGACACGGGAAAACTGTGACGCGTCCGTGGACACATAGAAACGGGAAAACCGTGACGTGTCCGTGGACACGTGAAAACTGTGACGTGTCCGTGGACATGTGGTCACGGAAAACTGTGATCGTGTCCGTGGACACGGGAACCGTGATCGTGTTTGTGGACACGTGAAAATTGTGACGTGTCTATGGACACGTGGACACGGGAAAACCGTGACGCGTCCGTGGACACGTGGAAACGGGAAAACCGTGACGTGTCCGGAGACACGTGAAAACTGTGACGTGTCCGTGGACACGTGGACACGTGAAATCGTGACGTGTCCTACACGTGAAATCGTGGAACTTCCTGAAATGAAGTTGGACCTAGGACTTTTATCTAAAGGAGCTGGAGGGCTTTTTTGAAAGAGAGCCTTTACCAATTGGCCTGTTGAAGCCGTGGCCTCTGTCCAGGACGTGGGGAAAGGGCCGGTCCACCCCGTAGCCGTGGACCTCGCCGGCGTCCAGCGGCAAGCCGGCCGGAGTGGCTAGGGCCTCGGTGGAGGAAGGGCAGAGCGGCGTGCTGGATCTCACCACGGGCTCGAGGAAGCCAGGGAGGTGAAGGCGCGCGTTGGCGACGGAGTGGAGGCAGGGCAGAGCGGCGGCTCACGGTGCCAGCCCGCGGGAGAGGCAGAGATGGCTCGGAAGGTGGCGGAGAAGCAGGAGGGCGGCGTGGTGGAGCTTCACATGGGCGCAGGCAAGCCGGAGAAGCGCCGTGGAGGGCCATCCACGGAGGTGAACAGCGCGCCCCGGCGGCGCATGGCGGGGGCTCCGCGCCGGCCATGTTTCGCCAAAATTGAATGGGTTCAGAGGTAGAAGAGGCCATGGAGATGGGGCACTCAACGCCGGGAGGGGAGCAGCTCGCCGGAGGGCATGAATTTACGGCAGCGCTCGGTGATGGGGGTGGTCGGCAGCGGAGGAGGTGAGGTCGATTGAGCCCGATTCGATGCAGGGGAGGGGGTGATATGTGGTCTCGGGAGAGTGAGAGAGGCAGGGACGTCATGCGCGCGGCGCGTGGTAGGGCGCGTGGCGCCGCGCGTGATGGTGCGCTGGCTAAGCGGCGCGAGGAAGAAGACAGGAGAGGAGATAGGGATGGGGAAGACGTTGATAGGCGGGACCCACGACTTCTTTCCATTTTTTTGATTTTCCGAAATTTCAGCAGCAGCCTCTGTTTTTCCCTCAAAAGGTCAACCTGCCGAGCTCCGATAAACGTGAAATTTTGCAGGGTTGAAGTACTTTTTAAGATGAACAACTTTCATTTTAGGATTATCTTCAAATTCTCAATAGATTTTATTCTATGAAATTTGGAGGATAAATGGCTATTTGAATAGAGTAACTTAATTTGGACGGGGTCAAAAGGTTCAAAAGAATTGGCCTGGTTTGGAATTCAAGGAATTCGATAGGCTCAAAATTAAAAATGATTGAGTTCAAAGAAACTGAGTGGACTTGAATTTCAGGATAATTGATTAGATTTAGGCTTTAGGGAATTGGAAATAGAAACGCTGGAAACGAACGAAAAGAAAAGAAGGCAAACAGAGTCAATTACTTGTCACACTTCAAATTTTAATATTTTAAAATCTTCGATTTAGATAAATTTTAATTTAGTGAGGTTTTTATCTTTTGAAATAGGAAAGAAAAAAAAAAGTGAGAAGTGGAATGAAAAATGTTAGGGTGAAAGTTAAAAAAATTTTAAATTTTGTATTTTTAAACTTGTTCTAAAATTCGAGATGTCACAGCGGCTGACAACGCAGACCTGGTGATCTGAACCGATACGTCTACGTGTTGTTGCTTGCAGCCAATGGCTCCTCGTCCTCGTGGGGACGCCGCCGCCGGCGGCAGCGCGGCAGGTCCCTACTGCCATCCACGGCGGCTGATTTCGTCCCACGACGCCTCGTCTGCGTTCCTGAGCAGGGAGGTGTCCCTCTCTCCGGCGCCGAGCGGATAAGATAAGCCTTACCCGGAAGGCACAAGGCACAGGTCAACATGGGGAGGAGCGGGATCGCGAACTTGCCGACAGGAGAAAGGGGCCGGTGAGCTGGTCGCTCTGTGTGACTGTGTCTCGATCCGCACGCTGTACTATGTGAAAACAGTTCAAAAAATTCCGTGCATCCAGGGCGTGCAGCAGGACCATACGCATTCACGGGAAGAAAACTGCTTTCCCGGCGTGTGCATATTTCACCGGGGAGATCGAGATCGATCGATCGGTTGTCGTGAGTGAGTTGGATCCGAACAACTCCAGGATCCGGTCTAGTTATGCCTGCCGTAGATAGATGGTCCGGCTTTACAGTTCAGAGAAATGGAGTGTGGCATCAGCAGCGGCCGTATGTTGCTGAACCTGACCAAGCTGTCGCTGAGTCAACAAGAAAACATTTAGGATCATACCAGTAGAGTACTAGATAAACTTTTTTATGTCAAAAAAAAGAAGTTGCACCAAACCGATAGAGAATCGAATTGAAATCCTCTTGTAACAGCGACACTTCTGTTGGTGTGCACTGTACGTAGTTGGGCCAAGAGCTAAGCCAGCATCTCCCAAACCCCGATATGTTCTCACTCGCAGCTGGCAGCAGCCAGTAGACAATGGAACGCTTCGTCCTGCATACTGCTAGTACTACCTCGAGAGGTCGCAAACAGTCGATGGCATCCGGGGACGTGAACATCAGTGGATTGCAGTCTGGTAACTCTAGTTTGGTTCAGGCAGGCCTAGCTCAGACTCAGGCTGCTACCGCGACGACTATTCTACCGGTGAGCAGTGGCAGCGTTTGGAATCCCGGAGCGCACGAAGAAAAGCATGGGGGACACAGTACACGGCCGCCACCAGAGGCCGCCCCGGATCGGCGGGTGGCGACACGTCCGACGGCGTGGTCCCGCGGGCGCCGCGCGACGCGTGGAGATCCCTATATTCACCCTTGCCTCCACCCCTTGTCTCCCGGGCTATCTACTCCCACAGTGCCCCCTTCCTCCCCGCTTTGCTTCGTTGTTGCGCCGGCTGGCTAGGCCGTCGTGTAGCCTTATCCACTGTTCCTTCCCCCCCTCACCTGGAAAATTCCTCCATGTTTGGCCTGCTTGTCCAAGCTTTTGCCCATGCGTGCGTCGTCGTTCGAGATTGAATTCTCACTGCGAATCGTAATCCGTCTTAGTGCATGTGTGTATATGCTGATCGTTTCATGCGTGGCACGGCATCATGCTATGCCATCTCCTCGTCTGCATTGATAATGCGTGACTCGGTGTATTCTTCTTGGGTCGACAAGCTTCCTCTCCTTCTCATTTCTACTTTAGGTTAAGTGCAAGGTTTTTCTGTGATCATATGATCACGTATACTTGTCCTTCGGATATTACAGCTACGGTATCCTTGTAAAACTATGTTCTCACTGTCGCAGTGTCACCATAATATTCCAAAATAAATCATGCTGAATTCTTTATTGTCTGATTTCATGTCTCAGTTGGGATACCCCGTTGCAAAATAAATATAATTTGGTGGTATAATTTCATTGTTTGCATATATATTTATATTTTTGATGTTGTGACTCAGGTTGTATAAATTGTTAATCTGTGCTTTTGGTCGTGTAAATTGTTAAGACACTTGATAATATTTGTTGGAGTTGCTGTAATTTTCATGCCAAGATTGTGGTCCCATGTACTTGTATGTCAGCAGCTTTTATATTACACAATTCAACAGTTTTCTTGTTCCTATACCATTTATATATAGTTTGAAGTTTTTCTATAGTATTCTGTTCGACGTAGCTCTAAAATCTGTAAGTCTTTTTAAATCAGTGACATTCTAGTACGTATGATTTTTACACAAAAGAACTGATCGAAGGTGGAGGGACTTCACTTTACAGTGCAACTTCAAAGATGGTAAATAGTCGGCTATTAGCTACTTCACCGTCAAATAAACAGGCTACATCCTCTATAAAGACTACTAGTACTAAAAAGAGAATCTCTCTCCCCCATCTTTTCAAAGAAAGTGAAAGCTCTTTCCAGGAGCAAGTGCCACCTTGTCGACCACTCTTGTTTAACCTAGAAGGTCGTGCACTATCCACTAATCACCAAATTAAACATTGTCACATCATGCCTCCGGCCCCTACTTCAAGTCTTCAACCTTGTAAAATCAAGAAAGAAAATTATAAGAGCATAAAGAATAATATTTGTGTTTGGTCGTCGGTGCACATGTGCATCGAAACATTGTAAACTTTGGCAAGATTGTACACTAGTAACTAACTATATAAACACCAGAAATACACGCTTCTAGTAGTTAGGCATTTCATGTCGTATGAAGATATGCCACGAATTCAACATATCCAAGAAATTTCACCATTTTTTTTAAAAAAAAGGAAGCTTAAATTTATCTGAAAACAAGACTTCTTGTTTCCAGACAACACAGAAATGGTAGTGCTGCTGTGTACTCCTGTACACAGTGCCCTTTCTGCACGAGCCAGTCCATGACAGGGTAGTACTCTTGAAGAAAAACAAAGTTGCGGTGATGTGCATCCATCCATCCATGCATGGTCCGGCCAGGAAAGCTATCACCTACCCGGCTACCCGGCCGGCGAGCCCCACCGGCGTTGGGCGCGCGTACCTTAGCTATATATATATATTGCTCCTAGGTCTCTCACGAGACGAGCACTCCGCCTTACTTAACACCCAGCTGGGTGCCTTGTGGTCCTCCCTCTCCTTGATCCAGTTCCTCCTGTCCTCGCACATCGACAGCGTCTCCCATTCGGCCCCTTCTCTCTCCACGGCTAGTTCCAGATCACCTCGCACTTGGCAAGGAGACAGAGAGAGTGAGAAAGGCGTCGTTGCTGCTGATCCGACAGGCGGGAGAGGAGGCAAAGCATGGAGCAATACGACGAGCTGCAGCACCAGCTCTTCCCTTCCACCTTCGTTGACATGGACTCCTCCCTCCTGGCGGCCAACGGTACGTACGCCGCGCGCCGTCTGGGCGTCATCTTTAACAAGCGGCTTGCCTGTTCTCTTCTCTTCGCATGCAAACAGTACCTCCGGTGCCAGGACGTGCGAGTGACTGGTGGTTCTTTAGTGCAGGCGTGGCGCAGGGGGAGGAGAGGCCGAGAGCGCGGCGCAGGAGGCGCCGGGCTGCGCGGTGCAGCGGTGCCGAGGCCGGAGGCGAGGTTGACGCGGGGGACCCCAAGAAGCGGCGGCTGAGCGATGAGCAGGTCGAGATGCTGGAGCTGAGTTTCCGGGAGGAGCAGAAGCTGGAGACCGGCCGGAAGGTGCACCTGGCTGCCGAGCTCGGGCTCGACCCCAAGCAGGTCGCCGTCTGGTTCCAGAACCGTCGCGCTCGTCACAAGAGCAAGCTGTTGGAGGAGGAGTTCGCCAAGCTCAAGCAGGCGCACGACGCAACCATCATCCACAAATGCCACCTCGAGAACGAGGTACGGACATTCGTGGCCTACTTCAATTCCTGCCTGACTCTCTCTGTTCAAGTTCATGCACTGATTATGGTGCCGGAGACATGGGCTAAGATGTTTACAATTGTTTTGCACACGCCTATGGCAGGTCCTGAGGCTGACGGAGAGGCTGGTGGTCGCAGAGGAGGAGCTGGCGCGGCTCAGATCCGCCGGGAGCCACGCGGTCTCCGGCGGTGACGGCGGGGACGTCATGGGCCGCATCGTCGGCAGCGGGAGCCCGAGCTCGTCGTTCTCGGCGGGCACCTGCCACCAGCAGGTGGGCGTCGGCAGCGTCGTCGATCAGCTGGGGGACGACGACCTGATCTATGTTCCCGACGTGGCCGACTACGCCTATGCCGATAGCAGCGTGGTCGAGTGGTTTAGCCTGTATGGACTGATGTAAGCGTCGACGATGCGCCTGTCAGATTCTAGCTAATTATGTACATAAATCATGTTATTATTAGTGGCGAAATATGGCCAGCTAGTACTAGCTAGCTATCTATAGTACTCCTACTTGAATTTCAGATGTGGATATTGTCGTCTGGCATCTTGACAGTATTAGTCTTTTGAAATGGGCTTAGTTATGGGCCGAGATGGGGGCAAAATTCAGTGTCCTACGACTTGAGAATCATCATAGCAAGATGGGAGGTACATACTCCTATACATTTCAAAACTTAGGATTCAAATGTTATATATTGTGCCTGATTGAATGGCATCCACACTATACTGATCACATGAATAATTGTGAATCATCATATCAAGGTCATTGCCTGATTTATGATTTTTTTTTTTGGAAATAGTTAAATTTGCTATGTAACCCTGACATGTTCCAAATGTGCTTTGCCTGAGGAAGATAGACGGCCAGAACCCTGACGCTCATATAGATCAAGCCAATGGATCAAATGCATCGTGACACGCTTCTCCAACAATCCCCTTAAAAATCACCGTAAAATGTGCCTTTTAGAGCTTAAAAAAATGAGATATATTTTTAATCACCTCTTTCAACAGCTCTTCTAAATATGTTGCAGTATAGTTTAAATTTAGTAGTCAACAAAACAACAACTGATCTTTACAGTTAGTTTCACGAGAGATAAAATTGGAGACTGAATAGAGGGTTTTTTACGGATCTTAAAGAGATATTTAAAAGAGCTGCTGTAAGAGATTTTTTATAAATTTTTTTATAATTTGATTTAAGGGAAATTAACGGGGCTTTTGAAGGTATTCTAACGGGCTAAACTAAACACGAAGTGCCACGGTGCCATCTTTAAGATGATACCCATCACACGGTCGATCGCGGAATAGCACCACAATCCACAAAAGCCAGTCTGCCCGTCACATCGTTATGTATCTTTGTCGTCAGTTTGTTGGTGTTGCTCCATCGCGGCTGTTCTTGAGGTACTCATGGGCGCAAACATATCTTTCGTGAACTCAGCATCACACTGATCAATCGAAGAAATGCTCCCCGGACAGAGGCGGAACAAGGCCACCCGGCAGCTTCACGAAATCCGCAGAGGACATCTGTGCTACCAGCGTGCCGGTATTGGTACAGAGCTAGCGGCCGAGCGCTGCCACTCTCCGTCCAACACGCGAGTGCGTGCCCACGGGGACCTCGCCATTTCAGGCTACCGCGCGCGGCCCGGGCGATCGACACACCTGATATGGGAAAGGCGACGAACGATTGAACGAATGAACGATCGAGCCGCTGGAACAGCGCCCAATTCCATCACGACGGTCGACGAGGCTACACGCGTTCATGCTGCAACGGGATAAGCAGGCCATCACGGACGCGACGCGACGCGACGCGACGGGCGACACACATGCGGGCGGCCGGCCGGCAAGCACGCTCGCAGAGCCATCCTGGGCCAGCGGAAAGCCTGCGCCCCGTGCGACTTTGCGCTTCGCCCGGAGCCTGTCCCAGATCACTGCTTGAATAAGATTGCACGCGCCCGGTGCCCACACCAGATGATAGGCTAGCGAGCTACGGCGCGTAGGTAGCCAATTGTCGAGCACCGGTTCCCTCGGCGCGCGCCGGTCTCCAGTGCCAGGTACTTTAAGTACCGTACTTTACCTCTCGACGTCGCGGCCCTATGCGTCAACACATGATGCCGCGCGCGACGGGCGAGCGTATCTATCTATCCACCGTCCGCATGATCGGGGAGCGAAATATCAGGGGCGGTGCGTGACGTGAACGCGCGCATCGTGCCGGCGGCCCCGCGCGGCCTGGGGGCTCCATAACCGCGCGAGCTGCGTTCGACAACGTGACGCCATTGGAGGAGGTTCGGTCAGGGTGCGTCCGTGCGTCGAGGCGATGAACCGGATCTGAAGAGAGAGCCTTATCTATCCCAACAGTGCGCGGTGTCCACGGACCGCTGCCGGCCGTCCACCGCGAGCCCCACCACATGCGGGGGATTTCATTTTTCAGCCCTTCTGCTGCTGCATATGCGTGCCGATCTGTAACACTACAGCACAGGAGATGATCGTGGAATGACTTGTCGAGCGTACACGGCGCTGCCAATGCACGCGGCTGGGTACGGTGGTGTGCGCTCGATCGTGCATGTGTCTTAAGCGTGGCGGCCTCTTGCTCGACAGCGAGAAGAGACACCACATGGAGCATCGCATACCTGCAGCCAGCTCTGCCTTTATCGTACCTTTCGTGTGTTCTGCCGTCGATCTCCGCCCTCCGGTCCGCGCGCCGAGGCAAGTCATCACTGGGCGAGGCCAATCCTGCAACAGTGCCGTCGAGACGCCGGCTCGATCTGGCATGTCCGTGCACTGTCGCACGAAGAGTGTTGCATTGCATGATGCATCGCATGGGTGTTCGACACATGCATGCACTTGCGCCTCCGCAGATCAGCCTTCGGAACGTTGGAAAGAGGCGGTGGCGCGACACGACACTTAACAAGTACAGGATATGACACGCTACGCCGACGACGAGCTGCCTGCAATAAGCGGATTTTTTCACCAACTATGCATATTACAGCTACCTATCAGAGTCAAAAGAGTCAAATAAATAGATAAAATAAATTTTATATTTTTTTCAAAAAATAAACTTTACTTATAAACTCAAGTATCACTCACCTGTCTACTTTCGTACATTTACTCGCTGCCTGGCGCGTGCAGCCGTAGCGCTGAGCGGTACCGGAATCTGGGAGTGGTTCGTTATGCAGGGGAGGCCAGCCGGACTTGTTGAACGGCGTAAAGGGCGACAGGTATGAGCCGATTTTCTCCTGGCGTCCGGAGCTGCGGAGCCCATCCGTCCGTTTCCCTCGCCAAACGGCGCCGGCGCCGCGACTTTTTTTTCCAAGGAGGGCCCATGTGGCAGAGATGGAGGGCGGGCCGTCCTGGGCTGACACCTCCAATAATGGGAGTAGTTCAGATATCTACATGTGGCAGAATCACGACCACTGAATCTTGCTTGCGCATGTATAGGACGAGGATCCGGAGCCCCTGAGCTGCCGTGGAGAGACCTTAACGACGTGCTTAGTGCTGTCCTGGGGGCTCAAAAGGATCGAAACTTCAGGGCAACATTTCGGCGCATATTGCGTCTCTGTGCTGCTTGGACAAAAAGGTTTAATGGGCCAACATATACTCTGTCCGGAAGTTTAGTGGTCCAGAATTTGTCGATCAATCAAGGGCCCAACTATATTACCATGGATCTAATTCCGCCTAAATAATGTATTACCGACTGAAGCCCAGAAGAAAAAAAAATTGAATAAGCTTTTTTTTTAAAAAGATGTTACAATGCTGAGAGTTAACAATAGTCGTTTATTTGATCAAATTTAATGATTAAAAATAAGAAAGTACTAAGTTAAAGGTATTAAAATAGTAGATTCGGTAAAAAAAAATGAGTTCGGTACAAATTTTTTAAAATCAATAGTTGAAATTAATTGATGAGAGAGAGGTACCTCTAGTACCTCGCAAATACGGTAACCCATCTCTTTTTTTTTTAATCTGAAGCCGTCCCTCAAGAATAGTACAAAACATAATCTACTCCACTTAGCTAAGGCCCTGTTTATTTTAGATTCTTAGCTGGCTTCTCTAACTGAAAAGCTGAAAAGTCACAAGCTGAAATAAATAAAGTTATAAAAAGCTTGCTTTTGCAAAGCTGAAAAGCAAGTTTCTGATGAAATGAGCTAAAAGCTGAAAAGCATATTTTAAACTGCTTTTCTGACTTTTAGTGTACTGAGAAAATAAAAATATATTAAAAAACTAATATTCAAATATCATGGGTCTGTTTTTTCAACTAACCACCAATCAGCTTTTTTTAAATCACAAAAGCAAAAGATAAAACAAACACACCCTAAGTCCGGTCAACGGTCTCTCTGTTTTATAATAAGTGATGTTTTTAATTTTTTTAAATTAACATTTGACTATTCGTTTTATTTAAAAAATTTATAAAAATATTATTTATTTTATTGTAAAATAATTTATTATTAAAAATACTTTAATTTTGATTTATTTATTTATATATTTTTTAAATAAAACAAATAGTTAAAGATTGATTTTAAAAAATAAAAAACGTCAGTTATAGCGTGACGGAGGGACTAGTACGAAACAACTCCGTATTCTGATCCCCTCTTCAAATGGTATTTGACATTTGTCTTCACGATCTGTTACGGTGATAGCCGCCTAGCTAGTTTCATCGTCTGAAACTGACAAATTAATTAATATAGCCATGGAGTACTTTTTCAAGGAACAATCATAGAGTATATTAACATCATAATCATCTTCCTGTGATTTCTATTTTGTCCACTATGATTAGCACTTTAATCTTGTACTACCTTCGGATATAATTTATTGACACTTCTGACAGAAGTTTGAACTTGAAAACAACTATGTGCCACTGTCCGAACATCAATATTAAAAATACGGAGGGAGTAGTATATATGGTTCTGATTGGGGATCATTTTCTGACCTGACTTTTGTCAGTATCCGTCTTAGTCTCTGACTCCCTACTGATAGACGTCTTAGAGCATATCAATGGTTCTCTAAATCAAACCCCTAAATAAAAATATAGGAAGTTATTGAAAAAATACCTCTCCAACAATTCTCTAAATCAGGTTCTTAAACATATTTAATTCCTAAATGGAGTGTTTCATTCTCCAAGTTTAGAGACCCCAGCAGAACTCTCGAAAAGCTGAAATCTGGCAATTGCAAGTCAAAATCATAGCTCCCATATCTATTTACGTCATAGTTTTATTGTTTTTGGCAGCCTTTCGCATTCAGAAAAGATCATAGCTGATGTACAACAGTACATGTAAATGATGGAAAATGTTGTAGCCAAAAAGCAAAACGATCGAATGTGATAAGACGTCATCAGTACGATCAGAATATTATTGCGGCCAAGGGGAAAAAAATGTAAGAAACCAAGAACACCTCAGGTGGCGCGCGAGTCCACTTTGCAATGAAATTTGTCTGACAGGATTCGGAAATGACGCACACCACTGATGTGGCTATAATGAAAATCATTTTAAAAACTATTATTGGAAGTTGTTGGAGAAGGACAATTATTTTACTTTCAATATCTTTTGAGAACTTCTTAAATCTAGCTTTAGAGAGTAAATATTATAAGGAACTGATGGAGATGCTCTTATGCTTTCAAATGCTGGAATCATTGGGAGTTTTATGACGTCAATTCTTGCGTGTTGTACAACCTTAGCCGTGTGGCCTGTGGCCCACGTATAACCTGTTGCCACTGATTAATGCCCAGCTTCATTTGGTCTAAGATGAACCTCCCCCTACGCCGGCTCTCATTTCGATAGTTTACTCTCGCCGTGATCCATCCATTGGACCGAATGCGCCATGATTCAACGGCCCTTGCATCAGAAACGTGTTCTTAATGCAACCGATGTTGACCCCTTGGAATCGCTCGAGTAGCGGTAGACTGACGTGTAGTAGTGGGTGAGCAAACGTTGACATGCTTGTCGCACCGGCCGGACCTGTCCGTCCTGCAGATCCTGAAGAAATACGCTTGATGATCTGCAAACTGCCAATGCAGCGATAATAATTCAGTCGACGGTGCAGCAACCAGTATTCAAACGATTCACGTATCGGTTGCGAAATGGATCGCGAGTGGGACGGAACCTCGCCGGAGTTTTCAGACCACCTGTTGCCGATGTTAACTGTTCCTTGGCAATCAAAAACTTCATTCTTTGGATGCTGTTCTGTAGTGGGAACTGGCTGATCCTTGGGTCTGGTTTTTCCCGGCTCGTGCGTTTGACTAAGCACAGTGACGGGACGCTTGTAGGTCCGGCTTGGAATCATGGATCGTTCTTTTGACTTCACTTAAATCCATGGCCACAAATGTGCAGAAACCTTGTGTCCTGCACTGCACGTCTTGGTTCTTTCAGTTTCCGGGACCCCTACGGCTTTCCTAAAATTTCCACAGGAGCTCGGACTTGGGCAAGCCAGAGAGAGTGCTAAACCGGTCACCACGGTCACAGTTCGTGTTGGACTGAACACGAACGGCAAAGCAGGCGGCGAAATCCAGTCATCGAGACAGTGTCACAGTGCCCAGCGCCGATGCCGATGGGCACGGGCAGGCACGACGGAGACCGAATATTTCAGGAGGAAAATCGAGGGGTGTCGTAGTTACCTGATTGACCATGCACTTCATGGCGCCGTTTATTTTTATTGGATGCCATGAGTTTCACGTAAAGGGCACGTATCAGGGCACGTATCAGGAAAGATAATAACGGGGAGTTTCGTGCGGTCAAGAACCACGTTTTCGTCATACGCGGATTTTGGCACAGAACGGACGCTGGCCCGCACCGTCTGATTGCTCCCGTAAACGGCCGACCGCGCGGCCGTATTTTTGCGGGTTGGGGCCGGAGGAGCAGTGGCACGCGGCCGTCGTGTCGGCGTTCTTACCATCGACACAGTGAATATACGATCGTGAGGGTGGTGTGTGCTTCAGATTTTATACGGCCTAGTCTAAAGAAAACTCGGAGAGATTTTTTAGCTGGTTCGGGTCACCTCGAGCGGTGCAATACCCTACGTCTAGGGAGCGAATTATCTCGAGGACAATATTACGAGACGAGATCCTCTCTTCGCAAGAGGACCCGAAACATGAAGGAATGGAGGTGCTTGCTCGGAAAAATGCAAGGATACTCGGGCTCTAATGGAGCTCGTATTTGTCTTTCGTGTGTTTGTGGCTGTTGCTTGTGGTGATGTTCGACCGTTGTTTCTATCGCTCTTCAAGCCTCCCTTTATATAGGTGGGGCTCTGGGGTTACAAGTAATGGGTCCTACACGATTTTGTCGTCTCGTCGACAGGTGGGTCCTCCCGTCGTTGTCGCTATTATTTTGTTTCGTCCAGGCGTGGTCGTGACCCGTCGCATCGTGCGCAACGGTGGGTACAGTGATGCTCGTCCGGCGCCACTGTGTCGGCTACAGTGCTGTCCCGTCGTGTCTGACAGCCGTCGTAGCTTTCTGCTGGAGTGTTGCCGTGATGAATCTCGTCCCGTCCCGTCGGGACAGATGGCAACTGGCCATCAAAGTAAATGTACCATAACGCGGTACTTACTTCCTAGGGGTCGCTCCTCGAGGGTCGATCTCTGGAGGCCGGGGTCTTCGCGCCTCTACGCGATCAAGATATGACCGCCGTAGGTCGCCGCTGGGGGGTCGGAACCTGTGTCGCCCGACCCCCGACCTTTAAGCGTCGGAGCGCGATCTGTTAGGTATCCGAGGTATGTGATCCTGACAGTAGCCCCCGAGCCTGACGTCGTTTGAGATCTCTGATTGAGGCGGCGTCGAGCTGGTCGTTTCCGAGGTTTGTTGTGTTCCTACGAGGGCGCGCGAGCGCGCCCGTAGGGCGTTGCCCCGAGCCCTCGAGCGACCCGAAGGGTCGGTCGTGGGCTGAAACGTTACGCGGACCACCGTTCGTTGATGGTTGATCGTATGGGAACCGCTCCGCCGGGTCGACACCTGAACCTAAGGGCGATCCGGGGAATCGGCTAAGCGTCGTGCTGACGGTTAAGGTCGGACCGAGATCGGTCTCGATCCTTACGCTCGGTAGGGCGTCTGTAGAGCCGGTTTTGATGTGGTCTGTCCGTAGTCGGCGTCATGCCTAGGCCAAGGCCACGATCGGCGTTCGATTGTTTGAATTGGCCTGGTGGCCTAGGCTATCGGTCAGTCGATCGCAAAGGGTTTAGCTGTGGGCCTAGCCCTCGAGCCTTGAGACGATCCGGGGGGCTGACGGGGCAGTGCCGACGTTCGAGGTCAGACCGAGGCTGGCCTTGGTTTCTTCATTCCACGAAATGACTGGGAAGGGCCGGTTTCGACGCGGTCCTTGCCCATGATCGTCGCCATGCCTAAGCCAGGGCCATGATCAGCGTACGATTGTTCGGATTGGCCCGGTGGCCTCGGCTGTCGGTTAGCCGATCGTTAGGGGTTTCGTTCTGCGTGCACGCATCGTTTCGACCTTCGAGACCGAGCCGAGGTCGTTCTCGGTCTTTCGTTCGGTAAAACACCTAGATCGGACCGGTTCGATGCAGTTCCTGCCCATGATCAGCGTCGCGTCTAGGCCTGGTCGTGATCAGCGCCCGAACGTCTGGTTTGGCCCAGTGGCCCCGGCTGTCAGTCAGCCGAACGTGGGGGGCTTCGTTCGGTCGCCTCCCCTTATTCGAATCCGCCGTTACGGTTACGGGGATCGGACGGCTCCTGTGCCTCCACGCGGAGGGCAATCGGGCCGCCCAAGAATTTGAACCGTCGGTCGATCCGGGCGGTTGATTTGAATTCGATCGGACGGTGTCGTGGGTGCGACGGTTCGCGTGCCCGTGTCACATCGCCTGCCGGACGTGTTCTGGCAACCGTCTTGTCGGAGTAATTGTTACCGTTCCGCCTGTGGCGGAGACGGCAAAATTCGACCCGGGCCCGCTCGTCAGCGGCTCGTGGGCAAACCGCTGGGATGCGACTTGGGGCGCGACCCTTCGATCGAGCAGTTACTCCTCGGCCGATCGTGAGAGGCGCTGTAACTGCCCGAGTCCTTTAAAAGGAGGAGCGCGGTAACTTTGAATTTTCAACCGGCTTCCTCGCTTTGTCTTTGTCCTTTGCGCAAGAGGTCGTTAGCTCCGCTTTTCATCGCAGCGTCGCTAGGTCCGGCGATCGCCGTAGTTCGCGCTTTCGTCGCTGCCACCTGCAAAATGTCTGAGTGGAAGCCATCGTGCGTCAACGACGCTCTGCTCGAGAGGTGGACCACCGTTGAGATGGTCCCGCCGAAGGAGTCGGCGGGCTGGGTGGCCTGCTACGGCCACGCCGTGCCCGCGCCGTCGCCAGGGAAGATCGTCAGCTTCCTGGCATACCACGAGCGCGGGCTGGGGCTGCCAGTCTCCAGTCTCTTCCGCGGGGTCCTCAACCAGTACGGCGCCCGGCTTCACCAGCTGGCGCCGAACGGGGTCTTCCACGCCGCCGTCTTCGTCACGCTTTGCGAAGCATATCTGGGGATCCGGCCGAGCCTCCTGCTATGGAGGTATTTCTTCCTCGCCAGCCTCCAAACGTCGAAGGAGACGGGGGTCGGGCGACGCGTCGGCGGCGTCAGCATCATGCTCCGGACTCGAGAATCCCAGGAGTATATTGAGGTCGACCTGAAGACTTCATTGAAGGGCTGGCGGGGGTCATGGTTTTATATCGACAACACCGACCTCCAGCTCCCGGCCTTCGAAGACCTGGTGCCCCGAGCGACGGGGTCTTGGAAGTCGAAGCTTTCGGCGGCCGAGGTCGAGACGATCCGACCTCACCTGGAGGTCATTCGGCGCCTCCAGGACCAAGGACTGACCGGGACGACAGTCTTCGGCGTCGCCATGCGTCGTCGGATCATGCCGCTGCGCCGTCGAGTGCATAGCATCGAAGAGTACGAGGGGCCGACGACGCGACCTGCGAAGTCCACGGTCGGCCTCCCTCCGACAAGGGAGTCCTGGCCCGGACCTCAGCCGTCTTCAAAGATGCCGAGAGCGGCCTTAATCGGGGGCCGCGTCCCCTCGACCGGGACCATCGTCAGCTGGTAAGCGCAGGTTTTTTCGTTTGAGTCGTAGTCGTTTGCAAGAGGCTGATTTCGGTGTCATTCAAGGTCCGCCGGTGGCCGCGATCGTCGACGGGGCCGGGACCAGCTCTGCTGCGACGCCGACTCTGCGGAGGGCCGAGCCCAACCCTACGACGGCGGCGGAGCCGAGGAGGACCGGCAGGAAGCGGAGAGCGAAGGCGGGCTTCCTGGACTACTTGT